>JANAVB010005398.1:3181712-3465541 GCA_029216955.1 Iris pallida
ACTCTGGTACCTAAGAAGGAGGAGGCGACCTCGCTGGTGTACTTTAGGCCTATTGCGTGCTGTAATTATCTTTATAAAATAATTACGCACCTCATGTGCCGGCACATGGAGGGGATCATGCAGGATCTTGTCTCTCTGAACCAGGCGGCGTTCATCAAGGGGCGATCTATAGCTGAGCATAGCCTTCTAGCTCATGAGATGGTGAGGGGCTTCAACAAACCTGGTGGGGAGAAGGCATGTGTCTGGATCTGAGGAAGGCCTACGACATGGTCAACATGGAGTTCTTATGCCACCTTTTGTCTGCTATGGGCTTTGATGATCGTTGGGTTGCGTTGATTCGGGAATGCATATCGTCTTCTACCTTCTCGGTCCTTATCCTGGATATTCCGCATGGGTTCTTCAAAAGCAACCGTGGACTTCGGCAAGGTGACCCCCTGTCACCTTACCTGTTCACGTTTGTCATGGAGTACTTTACCTGCTTGATGGATAGGGCGATCTATTTTTGGAGTATTGTCCCGCTGTACAGGAGAGTCGAGCCTCCGGTTATCCACCTCATCTATGCCGACGACCTACTGGTGTTCATACAGCCTTCGTTGGAGGGTATGAACACGTTATCTGAGATTATGGGTGAGCTGGAATCACACTCGGGGCTTCAGATGAATAGAGAGAAGAGCAGGGTCTACTTCAGTTCACTTTGCCTTCAGAAGGAGGAGCGTGTTGATGCACTGGCGTGGAGAGAAGTGAGCTCCCGGTGAAATACCTGGGAGTTCCTTTGACAGTCAATTATGCCCGAGACCATGATTGCTATAGCCTGGTGGAGTATGCCCAGCGGAGAGTTGAAGGTTGGCAAGCTGCCGGGCTATCTTTTGGGGGACGTATCGAGTTAGTCCGATCGGTTATCTCTGCCCTGGCCCAGTTCTGGCTGCAGTCTATTTTGATACCTGCGGCTACCATCAGGAAAGTTGAAAGGATCTGTGCTGATTTCATCTGAGGGGGGGCCTACATGCGATCTCTTGGGAACAGCTCTGTCGGCCAAAGAACGAGGGAGGTATGGGTCTCCGTCCTCTGTTGGCTATCAGGGAAGCCTCGGCCTTGAAACTGGCATGACGGTTCATCAAAGAGAGATTCCTCTAGGCAGAGTGGATGCATTCTTGCTATGTGAGGAATGGAAACTTCTGGAGGTGTTGTATTGACAACAACCACTCTATGACCTTCAAACAAATTCTGAGACAGAGCTGTTCTTCAATCGTCTGTCAGGAGTACCATGTGTGATGGGGCTGGAACTGACCTGTGGTTGGATCCTTGGATAGAGCACCAGTCTCTGTTGGACATTATGGGCGATCGTGATCACAGGGAGGCGGACAGAGGTCTATCTTGTCAGCACATCATCAGGAATGGAGCTTGGAGTCCGGAGTCCTACCGCCATACTGAGGAGCTTGGTGAGATTGTTCGCGGGATTGAGATTGACCCATCTCAGTCTGAGGATATGTGGGTCTGGGATCCGTCTGGCGTGACTGGAGGTACTACCTCGGGGAAGTTCACCTTCCAGAGTGGCTACAACCTTATGCGTAGTGTCAATCCCCCAATTGGTGATTATGACTTCATTTGGTGCAAGGATCTAACCAGAAAAATGCAGCTATGTATGTATCGTCTGCTCCTTGGTCGTCTTCTGACCAGGGACAGACTCATCTCTTTTGGGATCCAGGTCCCCAACCCGAAGTGTGCTCTCTGTGATTTAGAGGAGAAATCGATGACCCATCTATTTTTTGACTGTGGAGTTTCATGGTCCATATGGTCTGAGCAAAACCATATGCTGGGGGGAGGTATTTTTGGCAGGTCGATTGGAGCAATCATCACGGGTATTTGAGATTGCAGAGGGCGAGGCATGGTCTGGTTCAAGACTTCTAGGATTCGGCTGGCAGCCGCTGTCTGGCATATTTGGCGGGAGAGGAATCGGCGCATATTCGAGGGACTTATCACCCCTCCGGTTGGTATCCTCAATAATTTGGAATTTGATGTAAAAGAAATGGTCGACTGACGGGTGGGCGACCATCCTGTCTGTATGTTGTATGAGTATTGACTGATTTTGGAATAAAATTTATCCTTTTTTCATATATATATATATATATATATATATATATATATATATATATATATATATATATATATATTGAAGCAATAGGTAATTGTGGCGAACTCGCCTCCACTGGGGGGCTCGAATCCTGACCACTTGGGCCACATGCATCTCTCTTAACCACTAAATGACCTCTAGCCTAGTGGTTAAGAGAGATGCATGTGGCCCAAGTGGTCAGGATTCGAGCCCCCAGTGGAGGCGAGTTCGCCACAATTACCTATTGCTTCAATATATATATATATATATATATATATATATATATATATATATATATATATATATATTTTGGAAAAAGGTAAATTTTATTCCAAATGAAAAGTCATAATCATACAACATACAATCTGAGTGGGACTCCCACTCAACACTCATCCATTCACCATAGCGTTCACATCAAACTCAATATTATGGAGAATGCCAACCGGAGGAGTGACTAAGCCCCAAAGATCTGGCGATTTCGCTCCCGCCAAACATGCCAAACCGCAGCCGCCAGACGAACTCTAGCTGTGCGGAACCAGTCCTGACCTCGACCCCTGCTATCTCGTATCGCTGGGATGATGTCCCCAATGCATTGTCCAGATGCGCCCACTCCCAATACCCGACTCTGCTCCGACCATATCTGCCATGCCAAAGTGCACTCTAAAAAGATATGTTTAATAGACTCAGTATATATATATATATATTTGTGTGTGTGTCCTCTCCACTCAATGCAAATCTATATACAAACTATACCGTCTTACCTCTACATCTAGACTCTTTATAATCTAGGGGAATTTGGTCGGTGCTCCATGATTGCATGAGCTTAAATTGTATATCCAAAAGGTAGCTCTACCTACATGCCAATGGCACACCTAGGTTTTAGCTACCTTGGCTAGAAATTTGGCACCAACATAGAAGTTGATGTCAGGTTGACAATTAGTCATAAAAACTTAAGTCAAACCTTTTATGGAGCATCAATATGCTTCGTAGACGACCCATTCTGATGGGAAAAGGTTTGGGTGTGATGATGACATTAGTTCTTAGTAATTTTAAGTTTATTTCTTTATAGGTAAATGGGAATTTTCTATTCACCTGTTATTTTAAAGGCCCAGAGAATTGATACATGGTGTCGATTTACATACCTGATATTTTGAAGGTTGAGAGAACCAGTACATATTTTTGACTGGTTCGTTTTGACAAATATGTTTGTCCAATATTTGTAAATCTGATCTAACAATGTTTTATCTGAACTACTACTGTTTCTTAATTGGAAAATCAATAGTTACTCGTGTCATTTTGCACTTAGTTGACCCTTTCTAAAAGGAAACCTGTTTTAAACATTGGAGGAAAATTACTACCAGTAGTTTGTTCCCGACATGAATTTATCAATTTATATTATTGTTTTTTTGAATGTATGCTAGATGGACCTGCAGAAGATTTATACGGCATTTTCATCAATAAAGTTCGCAGAGAACGCCCTCCAGAGTTGCTTGAAGAGGTCAAGGGGTGAGTTTTAACTTGCATGTAGCAGAATCAAGCATCTTACTATCTTAGATTAATGAGCGACAACAATTTAAAGGTAGGATAATAAATTAGTGACTTCATGGGCAACTAAAGTTGGTTTTAATTGAGGATAAGGCCAGAGATGAGCTGGTTTGGACAAATGCAACGGAGTCCGATCAATGCATCGTTTCGAGTAACATGGCCATACTTAATGAAGTACCTAGAGCTAGGTCAACCAAAGTGAACATGGATTGAGACAATAGCTGGCAGTTGCTGATGTAACAAAGGAGATGACCATTAATAAAGCTAAACATGTCTCATATAGCCCACTCCAAAAGTTTGGTGAGGATTTCTTGTTCATTTTTTCCTTCTCAATCAGAATGTTTCATAAATAAGGATTGAACAGAGCGTATATGGGAGCTCGCTATTTGTACTCATTATCAACTGGATTTTGCACTCCACTGTCAGCCTGATTTGTAAACTGACCATGCACTGAACATGTTTTTGCTTATTTATATACAGAGTAGCTGGAGATAATATTACCAACTACTCCAATTTTAGTTGAAGTGCACTAAGCTTAAGCTGAACACTACTGCTAAAAGTGTTGTCTGAATGACATCACTAGTACATGCTGCACTTGGTTTTACCTCCATATTTTTTTGCAACTTATAAATGGTTTTTGTACTAATTACTCAATCATATTTATGGAAATTTCCCGACCAGTATATTAATCAAAGAGTGTTGGGTGTCAGTCCGTTTTGTACTTACTCAAGGATTCACTTAATGCAGTCTAACAAAGTGGGTGCCACCTCCTGTAAAAATGACAAGTGACTATGTGCGCGAGAACATTGACAGGTCAAGGAAAAGGATGGATGTTGCTACCTTGGACATGCTTCAGTTTCATTGGTATTTTCCTTTAAACTTATAATATATGCTTGATTGAAAACTATCTGCTGATTGGATTGTATACTGCCTTGGCTATGAAACCAAGGTTCTCAGTATCGGCCGATACCGTTACGTGGCATTTCCCAATCTGATACTGACTGCAACAGATACCGGACGATACTGTGTTCGGAACTCTCTTTCCCGGTCATTTCAACAAAGAAAAAAAAAACAATGAAAAGGAAGATACATTGGTAAAACAGTGATGACACAATGCTTTGGTGTGTCGTATCGACGCAGTCTAACCATTCCATTTGCTGAAGTTGTATATTTATAGATTGACAACATCTATCGATCTTTATTCTATTGAATCAAGAAGTAACATATAATACATCGAATTATGCCTAAATATATGAAGTCTTTTCTACTTTCTAAAAATACTTATTATTAGTTTTGACCTCCGAAATGAAGAACTCTGAAATTCTGACCCGAAATTGCCGAAACCACCGGTACCAATACCCATAAGAAGGGCCCGGAACTGATTATGGCACTGATACTACAAACCTTGTATGAAACATGGGTAATCCATTTGGGAAGGTATTACCGGTACCAGGTATTGGTAAACCTTGGGTAATCCTGAGATATTGTAATTCATTTTTATTTTCAATTTTAATTTGGGGTACTTCATGGGTATTTTTCTACTGCAGCTCATGGGATATGAGCTTGTCCTTTAAAATACTACGTGTGTGCTTTTGTCTTATAAATCAGACTTTATTTATTTTTAAACTTAAACTACATAGTTTCAACTTAAATTCATTTGATGACTATTTTGAAGAAATTTATACTCTTTTTTAGTCAGTAAGTCATGAGGATTTGTTACTGTGTTTTGACTTTATATATTTCTGTTGAGCTTTATATTTCTGTTGGGTAATCCTGAGTTTAGGGTGAGGTTGGATTATATTAACCAGAAAAAGTAACTTGGGTATTATTTTCAGTTTTGGAATGTGGAACTGTTTCGTTGTGGAACGGAAATTTAAGAATCCAAACTCTCTGAAGAAAGAAAAGGATAAATTCACATCTTTATCCTAAATTCTAAACCTCTATAATTGTAACCTGAATTTGATAGTGCTCACATCATAATTTATTTTTTGATATTTCCAGTTCTTTTCTTCCTTTCTGAAATTTCATATGTTCCCAGTTTTTGTTCCACACTACAACGTTCTGCTTTCCAGGTAATATTGGTTTGGTTGTTAAATCGTAAAATTGTGTAATCTTTGGTAATTAGTGAGTTAAAATAACCATCTTTATACATAAGGATGTTCAGATGAATACACAAAATCTTTTATTACCTAAAGTCATGGATTTGGAAAATCCACTGAGCAGAATTTCCAAGTTCCATGGTTTTATTGCAACAAAATCTTTTAATTTCTCGATTCCTTTTAACTTCTTAGCTAGGTTGCACTGGTACTCTTGCAGTGGACCGTAATATCAGTATCCAACATGATACTTCATCGACATTTATGTAGGATGAGGGCCGCCCCATGTCTAGGCTCCAGAAGGACCCGAAACATGATTGGAAGTGATTTGATATGGTCCTATTCGAGCCAAACATAAACATAAATGAAATATGAATTTATTTATAGTGGACCCTTTGTAAAATTATTTTGGACCTAGTTAGACATGCATAAATATAGATATTATTAAAATTTTACGCGCGTGTGTGTGTGTGTGTGTGTGTGTGTGTGTGTGTGTGTATATATATATATATATATATATATATATATATATATATATATATATATATATATATATAATTTTTTTTTTGGAACAGGTAAATTGTTTCTGGAATCGCTCCGACTGGGATTCGAACTCCTGACCACTCGGACCGCATGCATCTCTCTTAACCAATAGGATAGAGGTCATCTTCATATATATATATATATATATATATATATATATATATATATATATATATATATATATATATATATATATTATTGTGTCGACCTCCCCCACTGGGAATCGATCTCCTGACCACTCGGGCCGCATGCCTCACCACTACCACTACTACTACACTAGGGGTCATTGGCTATATATATATATATATATTTATATTTTTGGTGTCTACTTCTTAATGGAGCTTGGGAGCATGCTCCCAAGGAGGCTCGACCCGCGCCCTCCATGCCAGGGTGCCTCGCCGTTTCCAACGGGCTATGGGTGGTGGATCCAGAGATCGAGGAAACGAAAGCTTTTCTTGGGCTGATTAGAATTTCTATTGACTTTGATAAGGAGCGGGGAGTGATCCGATTCGGTAGCGTTAAAGTGCGTGAGTTTGGAGTTGAGCTCAAGGTCAGACCACTGCACGTTAATGAGGACTCGATCGAGGCAGGACTACTGGTGACGAGCTCCATCTTGCATGTTACACCACGTAAAAATGCTGCCGAAAAACTGAAGCAGGGACAGGTGGGCGTTGAATATAAAGTTGGCAAAGTCGTACATCGCTGAGGTGGGAGGAGGCCGACCTCCCGACTTCTCCTCTCTGCAAGTGACAGCGTTGAAGTCTCCAACGCAGAGCCATGTTGTGATTATGGCGGATGTCTATCAGAGACTCCCAAAGCAGTTTGCGTTCGGTGATATCGCAGCTCCCGTGAACTGCGGACAGAAGCGACCGAGACTGGAGCATGGGGTGTTCCACCCAGCACGAGATTGCTTGCCTCGTGTCATGAATGATGCCGTGTTTCACGTCCGCCGCGAAAAGAATCCAGATGTTGTGGCAGCCGGTGATAGCGGAGGGGAAGCCCAACTGCAACTGGATAGACTTGAGCTTCTTTTGGGGGATTTTGGGTTCTATGATCACCAGGATGTCAATTCTGTCAATTCTCTTGAGACTTTTTAATCTTCTCAAGGTAGGTTTCTTCACGAGGTCCCGGACATTCCAAGAAAGGATGTTAAGCATTGAGGTGTCGGAGGAGGGGGGAGTTGGTGATCTTCGCAACTAATCTAGTGATCATGGGCGTAACCTCTTTAGCACCTTCTTTTGGTAGATTTTTTGCTGGTAGAGTCAGCCTTTCCGATCGCCTTATTGCAACTGTCCTTGCTGTAGTCGACTGGGTCAGCAGTGGGGTGCAGATAAACCTCTCCTTCTGTAGTGTCTCATCCCGCTCAGTCAATCGGAGGAATCGAAGCGCCAACGGCATTCGGACTTAGCCTTACAACGGCTACTCAGAGGCCCGCTCGGTCGAGGCGACTCCTCGCTCAGATGAGATAGTTTTGGTGAACTTGCCTCATCTTAGCCTTCACATATTAAATCGCATGTTTTCAAATGCACAAGTAGGCTTGATAATAAAAGAAACAAATCCACATAGATAAGAGAATAATCCCGACAGGTCGAATTGAGTTAGAATATGGAAAGGTCCAACAGTCGGCTTAGAGTTGGTGCACGACGTGCTTTAAAAATGTCACTCGATCCTTCGTCCCGTGGCTTGGGAGAAGGAAAGTTGGTTGAGTAGGCGAAGTTATGAACGTAGCCTAAGTCATAGGCGTTGCCCGCATGAATGTTTGATAAAGCATGCACGATCCATTGTCCAAGGCTTGGCATAGCCTTTGTCCGCCCCATTGGTCAAGCTGCATTGCACAGCTTGTGGCATAAGTCTAACAAACCAAATAACTTGTTTGTTCAAGTCGGACACGTGCACGGCACATTCCATCAAGGCAAAGCTTGACGCAGCCTTTGCTCGTCAAGTTGTTGCAAAGTTAAGTTAGGCAAGTTATGTGAGGCTATCGGAGTAGTAGCAAGCACGGTCCTAGGAGTTCTACGGCTGGGTATAACAACATAGTCCAAGCCCGTCATATAGAGTATGTCTTGGGTGGTGGCATCGCATAGAGTTCAACTTGGTTTAAGGCACGATTTCACGGACTTAGTATTTTAAGGCACGAGCCACGGTTGAATCATTGAGTTTGGAAAAGTGCTTTTGTTCTTGAGTTGAATGAAATGATCGGGCAAGAAAGAAGAATACTCGCGACTATGGGTCGTCGAGGCGGTCTCAGATGTGAGAAGTATTGAACTTGGCCCTGAAAGAGATGTTAATACTAGAGGTAGAATGACTGTGTGAGACGTCAGTTTGAGTAGAGTCTTGCATGGTCATGGACAACTTGTCGACAAGGTAGAGTTTCCTCGAACGGTGACCCAGGCGGCCAGCGGAACCGGGTCTTGAGAAACATTATATTAGCTTGTTGCTGGATGACCGCACGGGTTAGGCGGGGACTGTCAGGGGAGGCTCGCTACCTCACGCTGAAGGAGCGTCCGTCTAACAAAAGCTAAAGGGAGTCCAAGATGGCTCTGGGAGTCAGTGACCAATTCATATATATGAGTCGGCATGGCGGCAACCCGCATGTGTGCCTTTGGATTGAGTTGAGTTGAATGTGTGTGTACAGTTAGAACACAATGTTGGGCCTAAGATTTGGTTGCAACGTAGGCGACGTGCTTCGGCACGAGATGTAGCGTCAAGTGTTAAGTTGTCGGCATATAAGTTGCATAAGTTTGATTTGAGTCATCTTGAGTTTAAGTCAGGAAACGCCTTAAGGAAAAGTCGGTCGAGTGACACTTAGCCCAGAAGTCTTGATTGGGTTAGTTGGTGATTAAAGTAACAAGGGCCGCGAGACGGCGATATGGTTAAGTCACACTGAGTCACGAGGCATGGCACGATGGATTTGTAGTACGGTCACAAGGAAATTGGGTACTATCGCGTAGTTCGCGTCTCTGATTATGTGCCGAAAGGCAAGCACGACTTGATAGGTTAACGTTGTTGGTGCAAGCACGGGATGGTCTAGAGACATAGAATAGGCCAAGGCGTCTGTCCTAAAACTGATCCTAAGGCAAGAGTAGAAAGACAATCATAAATGGACTATGTTGCACAAAGTAAATCAAACGTGTTGGTTTTGTATGGGTGAGCGAGGAGCTCATTCCAGCAGTACAGTTGAGTACTGACACCCACATAGTTTTCATGTGCATGCACATGTAGAAGCTCGTGGCGCGGAGCTCGCTTGGATGCGTCGAGACATGGAGTTCCTTGGTGATTCGAAGCGTGCGGCCGCATGGAGTCAAGACTTATACGGGACATAATGTATGGACGTTGCTTTCCGAAACATCCGTTGGTTCAAGACTTGTATTGAGAGATAGCCGAGTGAGTTGTAATATGAGAAGAGTGAGCTAGAGAGAGCTTGAGTGACTTGTAATCTTGGCCTTGCGCCCCATTGTAACCTTTGTTTCAATATCAATAAAGAGCTTCTTTTGAATAACTTGTGTTTTATTCTAATTTCTGCTGCTATTATTCAATGTCTCTGCTTGGGACTTCTTTGGGACGACCCCGTCACAGCCGTTGTAATCGGCCGTTATGGAACCCATCTTGCCCGAGCGCAATCTAGGCTCGTGCGGCATCACGCCTTAGCGAGGACGATCGCTCCTACGGGAGCGGGGCGTGACATAATGGTATCAGAGCACGGCTTTACGTTCTTGGACTTTCGATTGAATTTTTTAACTTCGTTGTTTCCGCAAACTTTGTTGCTTCCACAAGTTGTTATCGTTGGTGCGCTCTCTCAAATGTCCCACGGGATGTCCATACAATAAGTCTATATATTTAGCAAAACGTCGGAAAATAGTTTTTGACAAGAAACAAAAAGATGGTTCGCGTAGGCACGATTGGCTAAGTCGGGCTGGGCACATACACCAAAGTTGCGTCGACCTTAGAAAAGTCAAGTGTGGGATTCGAATTGTGTCGGACGAGAATGATTTGGACTTGATTGAGTAACGGGGGATGACTATCGATAGGGGTACTATCGAGCGACGATAATGTCGGTGCGATATAGATGAGTGTGCTTAGAAATTGAGGAATGGTTCGAACGAAAAATTTAAAGAAGTCGATTTTGATTCGAATGATAGTTGAGGATTTGTTAAATGACTTCATCCCTGAGTGGTGTATGCGATAGCCTCAGGGATGTCGATCGATCAATTGAGGATTCGGGGTGTCATTGAGTCTATCAACGAGCGTCGCGTGTAAGCAAAGTCGTAGATTGAGTATCGATGAATAAGTTGTAGTCTTAAGATTTGATGAGTTGATTCGAACAACCTAGAAATTGACGCGCACGGAACGTGCACGAGATTGATGATTGCGCAAGTATGAAACACGAAAATGATTGGGTAGGTGAAACTGAATCGAAGAAAAGTTAAGGTAACGAATGGACGACGCGATCGAGGAAATCAATATGGATCATATAGAAATAATTAGCACGACGGGAAGATAACGCGTATGAAAAAGTTGAATTTTGAAGTTACGCAAATGACTGAGGATTGGAACGGATGTGCTCGATGATTTGAATTAGCAAGGAATGACGTGATTTGGAGAAAAACGTTGGTCGATGACTTAAGATAGATGGATGAACAATATACAAATTTGGGTTTGAGGAATTTGATGTTGTGAATGATTCGAGGGATAATGATCGAACTTGAATTTGAATGTCGAGGAGATTTTCCAGTCGGACGATAGCATCATTCGCACGACTAGAAATTCGTTGCAAAGGAAGATCGTCAGGTTATCCATATCATCGATGGTATTGAGGCGTATCAAAGATCGATATGCGATAACTTGGGGGCACTCTAATTCGAGGAACGACGATCGTGCAAGTGTTATTGTTCGGACGGATGCTATACTTGGGATTTTGATTGAAATAAATGTGGATGAAAATAGAAGCGTCTTGATGGTTACGCGGATAACCACAGCGTCGACATTCTTGTCTTGCGCGAGCGCAACTCTAGCCTCGCACATGCGTCGCGTCCAATTTGGGGCGATCGTTCCGCGTGAGCGCTGACATGGTGATTCATGTTGTAATGCCCGTATTTCGGAATACGTATTTTGATTAGGCCTATATGTATTTCGGACCCGTATTTTTATTTTCTCAGATTTTTGGCCTGTAATTGTGTTTTGGCTTAACTTGCGGATTTTGGTTTTCTCGTAAAATGGGTTTTTGGACCTGGCGTGGTTTTATTTTGTGGAGAAGGATTTGGTTTGGTTTGGTTTACATTGGACCACCTTAGTTAATCTCCACCCTCAACACAACACACCATCCATCATAAAAATCCCACGTAACCTTCTCTCTCCTCATAACTTCCATTAATTTCTTCATCTTCTTCTTCCTTCCTCCACACAACACCAACAGCATAGGCAAGTGCACCTTGCCACCGCATAAGCACCCCATTTTATTTGTCCATTAGCTAGATTAGGCCATGGTGAACAACATTAGAATTTGGCATTTTGTGATTTGGAGCTTCTATTTTTCTAGATCTAAGTTTTAACCATTTTCGGAATTCCTTAGTTTTGATCTATTAAGCTTTAATTTTTGCTTGATTTGAGGCTTCCATGTGGAAGAGAATTCAATTTTACACAAGTTAGAACTTTGAAAATTCAAATTTCGTTTTGATTTGGCCAAGTTATGAAGATTGGAAATTTTTGGTGTTCTTGGGTTATCTCTCGGCCTGGTGGAGAAGAAGATCTCAGCCTGCGCTCTTTAGCTTAAGGCTAAACCGCGCAACCCCCTCCTCGGCCTGCGCTCTTTAGCGCATGGCCGAACTGCGCTAACTCCTCGGCCAGCGCTTTGCGCTGGACTGAACCGCGCTGGTGCTCTTTAGCTCCAGCGCCTTCCTTCTCAGCGCACTTGACCGTTGCGCAACCCGACTCCCTCAGCGCAGTTTGCTCCAGCACAAACTGACTTCCAGCGTAACCCAATCTGGCGCAGCTCACTTTCAGCGCGGCTTGACTCCAGCGCAACCCAATTCTAGCGCAGCTCACTCCCAGCGCAACCCCACCCAGCGCCAGTCGACCCTAGCGCAACCCAACCTCAGCGCAGTTCATCCCCTGCGCGGTCCATTCCCCTAGCGCAATCTGATTCCCAGCGCAACCTATTTGCCCATGGTGATTTGGTTTTATTTTCTTAGGCTTGGCTTCCCTTTTGAGAATTGGAGATTGAGATCTTGTTCCACACAACACGACTGTCTCGACCCAACACGACCTGGCACGGTTTTCGGTGTTTTGCTTATGACTAGTACGGTTTTCGTGAATTTTGTGATTTATGATCCTAGTGCTTTCTGATCTTCTTGATAGTGACCCGATGGGGTGCGCTCTTAACTTGTGACCTGTGATCCATAATTAATCTTTGTACTGGATAATTTGGTAGTGGCCCGTAGCGGCGCACTCCTGACTTGTAACTTGTAACCTGACTTGTAACCTGTGACTTGTAATTTGACTTGACTTGATGCTGTTGCGACGGCTAACTTGACTCGTATAATCAACTCTGACTCCGTAGGTGTTCATTCTTGTTGCTTCGTGCAATCCACTTGTCTTGTCTTGTCTTGCATCATGTCTAGGACGTGACTCCCTGGTTACCACGGTCAGGGATTCACACTGAATATGGATTAGGCTAATGACTAGATCAAACTATAGTTCATGGAGAATTTCCAGTCACAGGCGATCTCGTTATCTGGGCGCTTTAACGGATTTGTAGCCTGCCGACGAGTAGGGCACATTTCCAGCACACTGTCATGTGTTGCACCCTCTAAGTCACCTAAGGGTATATCGTCTCCTGGGCGATGTACCCAACCATACTCCCAACCCGCGGAAGGATAACTGGATAGTCTGCAGGGCTTGGGACTGGGAAGTTCTCATTTGCATCTTGTTAGTAATTAGGTTTGTGATAACCCTAGTTAGTTAAGTAGTAAGCCGTAGTATTTGCTTGGCCGCTTGTGAATGGATGGTGTCCAGCCTTGTCTAAGTCTCGTCTAGTCCCTGTACCTGGTACACCTGAGCATGATTGTTTTACTTATCTATCTTTAACAATAAATGGGTAGAGACATAGTGCTATTGAGGCGAAGGGTTACAATCCCGGTCCTTGTTTGGTTTACGGGTTGTAACCTGGCTCCCGGAATGATTCCACGTCCCTAGCTGTTTATTGTCCTGATGTACTATTTAGTACTTGTACTTTTCTTGTATTTCCTTATGTTCTGATATGCTGGCTTTTGTTCTTATTTCGTGGCCTCCTTTGTGGCACTTGCTCTTTCTGGGGTTTGACCCAGCTGGTTTTGTGTGGTCAGATTTCGGAGCAGCTTCCGAGGATCTACCGAACCTCCAGTCTAATGGTGGCGGCTAGAAGGAACCCGGACTACGAGTGGGTTTTCCATTTTTATTCGCTCACTATATTGTAAAATTATTCTTTTGAGGCGTTTAGCCGACGAGCACCTGTTAGCTCGATGCATATTTACTTACTGTCTGCCTACGGGCTGTAAACATGATTAACAAATCCTAGGGTTGATCATGTATGACTAAACTCTTGCTAGTCTTCGCATTTTGTATGACTAGCTTCATGATCAGCTGAATATGTAATATTTGGGACGCCTTTTATTGTATATTTGGTGGTCTAACATCTTGTAACTATATTACTTGCTTGAGATTGAGACAGTAGGCTTGACCTTAAGAGACCGTTGGCTTGTAGTAAACCTTCATATCTAGACAGCCGTGACCGTATAGCGAGGTGGATTCCATTTCAATATACGTAGCTGGCTATGTACGCCCCCGCTCTCCAGTATTCTGGTTCTGGGGCGTCACATGGTTTAAGTGGTGGCCCATGCAGGTCCTGGCATTCAAGAATGTGAGGGTTTACCTAATAGATGTCTCAATCAGTATTCGTCCTTGATCTCTGCTCGTATCTTCAACTCCCTGAGAATCTTGACCTGATCACATGCTTGTATCGTTGATCTGTCCTGGTCCTTATTGTTTCCTATGTTGTCTTCTTCAGCGGCATTGTTCCTGGACCTGCCGATCAGCAAGGCGGAGCACCTCCCGTGGACCAGCCGCAACCTGGAGATCAAGCCCAGCATTCAGGAGTGGCCTCCAGAGTCGTGCCTACCGGAGGAGAACCACCAATTCAGCCCGTTCAGCCTGCAGAGCCTGATGATGGCACTTTGGTGGGTCTCATCAGGTCCCTATTAGCTTCCCAAGATCGTCGCGGAGATGCCTTGCACCAGGCGGTGGCAGACGCTTTGACCAGAGGAGGTCTTCAGGATAATAGCGCGGCCAACAGCTTCAAGCACTTGAACCCTCCCTTCTTCGACGTCAGCGAGGATGCGATTGCCGCGGACGCTTGGCTTCAGGATACCGAGGTGGTTCTGGAAGCAGCTAGGACACCTGAGAATGAGAATGAGAAGGTGGCGGTGGTACGCCTGCAGTTGCTAGACTTAGCTCGCAGTTGGTGGGCGGCGCAGGCCGTGGGATTAGCGGCGCCGGTTACTTGGGCGGTGTTCAGAGAAAGATTCCAGACGAAGTATTTTGATGCTGTAGCTCGGTACGACCTGCAGACGAGGTTTACCAACTTGAAGCAAGGAGGCAGAACGGTCGACGGTTATGCATCTGAGTTTTCTAGACTCAGTAGGTTTGCCCCCACCTTGGTGGCAACCGAGTTTGATAGGGCCCAGCGGTTCCAGCAGGGGCTGCATTTGGAGATCTTGTTGGCAGTTGAGCAGTTCGAGCACCAGACGTTCGATGCAGTATTGAGGGCAGCTAGGAGGCACGAGTACACCTCCCAGAGGATCGTGGATAGGACCGGAGGTAGGAAGCGGTCCCACCATCAGATGCACCAATCATCAGCTCCGGTCCCGGCAGCAAGGGGTTTGACCATTGGGACTCCCGAGGCGGGCAGCCTCAGTAACGTCGGTTCAACATTCAACCCCGACGTACCCGCAGAAGCAGAAGCAGAAGCAGACTTCCGCGATGGGATGTTCTCATTGCGGGAAGCCAGGGCACGTGGTAGCAGATTGTCGCAGGGCGCAGGAATTGTGCCTGGCTTGTGGAGCGGCAGATCACAAGATAGGAGCCTGCCCGAATAGGGGTAGTTCGTCCTCTTCCAACCTAACCAGTCCGTCGGTTAGGGGACCAGCACCTATGCAGCAGCAGTACCCGAGGCCATTGTTGCCTCAGGCCCAGGTGTTTCAGCAGCAGAACCAGCAGCAGTACACCCAAGCCCAAGTACAGAGCAGGCAGAGAGGTTTCCAGCAGAGGGGACCCGCAGCCAGAGGACAAGGTCAGGCAATGATGATGACTATGGAAGAAGAGGTTGCACCAGGTGAGGTAGTGGCAGGTACTATTCTCGTCAACTCCTCTCCAGCATCGGTATTATTTGATTCTGGTGCATCGCATTCATTCATGTCTGCACGATTCGTGACACGGATAGGATTGGAGCCCGAGTTATTATCAGTGAGGCTCAATATACTTACTGGTAATAGTCTTGTGGGAGTAGATCGAGTGTTTTCCTCGTGTCGGATCGTAGTTAGCGGTAGAGAGTTCCCCGCTAGATTTATAGAGTTCCCTAGGGCAGACTATGATGTAGTCTTAGGCATGGATTGGTTGAGAAACCAGTATGCTAGGATAGACTGCCATGTTGGCAGGGTTGTCTTTAGTATTCCAGACGAGCCAGAGTTTTCATTTTCCAGAGACGCAGTGGAGCCATCTTCCCCAGTATTGCGGATGGCGGTAGCGGCAGTACAGTTACCTCGGATAGTTGAAGAGTTTCCAGATGTCTTCCCAGAGGAACTTCCAGGAATGCCGCCAGAGAGGCAGATCGAGTTCACTATAGACTTGATCCCCGGGACAGCACCAGTGTCAGAGCGAGTCTACAGGATGGCGCCTTCAGAGTTGGAGATTTTGTACAAGATGATTGAAGAACTCAGGACCAAGGGATTCATTCGTGCAAGTGGATCGCCTTGGGGAGCCCCGATGCTTCTTGTGAAGAAGAAGGATGGTACGTCCAGGTTATGTGTAGACTATCGTACCTTGAACTCAGTGACAATCAAGAACAGATACCCTCTCCCGAGGATTGATGACTTGTTTGATCAACTCAAAGGGGCTTCAGTGTTCTCGAAGATAGACTTGCGGTCAGGATACTACCAGATCAGAGTCAGAGAGCAGGACATCCCGAAGACAGCTTTCCGATCTAGGTATGGACATTGGGAGTTCCTTGTTATGCCCTTTGGAGCGACCAATGCGCCAGCCGTATTCATGGACCTCATGAAACGTATTTTCATGCCTTACTTGGATCAGTTCGTGATCGTGTTCCTAGATGATATCCTGGTCTACAGCAAGAGCGAAGCAGAGCATGAGCAGCATCTCAGAATCGTCCTTCAGACGCTTAGAGAGCATCAGTTGTACGCCAAGTTCAGTAAATGCGAGTTCTGGCTCGATCGCATTTCGTACTTGGGTCACATCATTACCCGAGGAGGAGTGGAAGTAGATCCCCAGAAGATTGTGGCTATCGAGGCATGGCCAGTACCTAGCTCAGTGGCAGAGGTTCGCAGCTTCCTTGGATTGGCCGGCTACTACCGACGATTCGTTTCAGATTTTGCGAGGATTTCGGCGCCGATGACCCAGTTGACCCGCAAGGATGTGCAGTTTGCTTGGACAGCAGAGTGTCAGGAATCATTTGAGAAGTTGAAGCGAGGTTTGATAACGGCTCCTATTCTCACGCTTCCAGATGGGACCGGAGGATTCTCAGTTTATTGCGACGCTTCAGGCAGAGAATTGGGGTGTGTCTTGATGCAGCATGGGAAGGTAATAGCTTATGCATCCCGACAACTTCGTGATCATGAGAAGAAATTATCCGACCCACGACTTGGAACTGGCAGCTGTAGTGTTTGCACTTAAGTTGTGGAGGCACTACTTGTACGGGGACAGAGTGGAGATATTTACTGATCACAAGAGCCTGAAGTATGTTTTCACCCAGAAGGACCTTAACATGCGGCAGAGAAGATGGCTCGAGCTACTGGTGGACTACGATGTGGATTTGCAGTATCACCCAGGGAAGGCCAACGTTGTAGCAGATGCGTTGAGCCGGAGAGTCGGAGTTTATTTCCTGACGGCGCAACCAGAATTATTGGCAGATCTTCAGAAGATGGGAATTGAAGTGATTCTTCCTACTAACGTGGCGTTGATGGCCAGTTTACAGGTTCAGTCCAACATAGTTGAGAGGATCCGGATGGCGCAGTCTACAGATTCCAAGATTCAGCGACTCAGAGCAGAGTGTGAGGCAGGAAGAAGGCCAGAATTGTGCATTCATGAAGATGGTACACTTCGACACGTCACTCGTCTTTGTGTACCCAGTATAGATATCAGACAGGAGGTCATGGCAGAAGCTCATAGTTCGCAGTATTCTATTCATCCCGGTGGCACGAAGATGTACCGTGATATTCGTCAGCATTTTTGGTGGAATGGCATGAAGAGGGAGATAGCCCGGTTTGTCTCTCGGTGTTTGGTTTGCCAGTAGGTCAAAGCTGAACATCAGAGGCCCGCTGGACTTCTTCAGCCCTTGCCGATTCCAGAATGGAAGTGGGAGCATGTGACCATGGATTTTGTGACTGGATTGCCTAGATCCCCAGCTGGTCGAGATGCTATTTGGGTTATAGTTGACAGGCTCACGAAGGTGGCTCACTTCCTCCCGTTCAGAGTTGGTCAGTCGACGGCTCAGCTAGCAGAGATGTACCTCAGGCAGATTGTCAGGCTTCACGGTGTGCCCGTTAGTATCACCTCGGACAGGGATTCAAGATTCACATCACACTTTTGGCGTAGCCTGCAAGAGAATTTGGGAACTCACCTTCAGTTTAGTTCAGCTTATCACCCGCAGACAGATGGTCAGTCGGAACGCACAATCCAGACTCTTGAAGATATGTTGAGATCTTGTACCCTCGACTTCGGTGGTTCGTGGGAAGATCACCTACACCTGGTGGAATTCTCCTACAACAACAGTTTCCAGGCCAGTATCCAGATGGCACCGTTTGAGGCACTGTATGGTAGGAAGTGCAGATCCCCATTAGCCTAGGATGATGTTGGAGAGAGGCAGATGCTTGGTCCGGAAATGATTGCCCAGACAGTTGAAGTGGTCAGAAGAATCAGAGATCGTCTTCGAGTGGCCCAAGATCGCCAGCGCCATTGGGCCGATGCTCGTCGGCGTCCCTTAGAATTTGCTATCGGCGACCATGTATTCCTTAGGATCTCGCCTAACCGCGGCGTCATTCGTTTTGGCGTGCGGGGAAAGCTTAGTCCTAGGTATATAGGGCCGTTTGATATCTTGGAGCGAGTAGGAGATGTATCCTATCGTCTCGCTCTTCCGCCGTCGCTAAGTGAGGTGCATGATGTATTCCATGTGTCCCAATTACGACGGTACATCCCGGACCCGAGCCATATCCTGGACCATTCAGAATTGGTTGTTGGTACCAACCTTTCGTATGAGGAAAGGCCCGTGTCTATATTGGACCGGAGAGAGAAGATACTCAAGAACAAGACTATTAGCTTAGTCCGTGTTGCTTAGGCTCATCACTCTCTAGGTGAGTCAACGTAGGAGCGTGAGGACAACATCCGATCGCGATATCCCGACTTGTTTGACTCGTAAGGTATAATGTCTTCCTTATGCCTTATGCTTTCCATCCCTTGCTGGCATGCATGATTGTTTGATTGTTTGCTTAGTGTAGCTTAATTGTGGATAGCATAACTTGCTCTTACATCTCTAAGCATCTTGATTTAAATTCCGAGGACGGAATTCTTTTAAGGTGGGTAGAGTTGTAATGCCCGTATTTCGGAATACGTATTTTGATTAGGCCTATATGTATTTCGGACCCGTATTTTTATTTTCTCAGATTTTTGGCCTGTAATTGTGTTTTGGCTTAACTTGCGGATTTTTGTTTTCTCGTAAAATGGGTTTTTGGACCTGGCGTAGTTTTATTTTGTGGAGAAGGATTTGGTTTGGTTTACATTGGACCACCTTAGTTAATCTCCACCCTCAACACAACACACCATCCCTCATAAAAATCCCACCTAACCTTCTCTCTCCTCATAACTTCCATTAATTTCTTCATCTTCTTCTTCCTTCCTCCACACAACACCAACATGTAACACCCAGTTTTCCAGATGAGGGTAATTTTGAAATTTTGTAATTATAATTATTATTTATTGATATTTATTTCATATTATGATTTTTAGTGATTTTTAATTATTTTAAACTATTTAAATCATGGCTTATGATTTTTGTGTTTGGCTAGTGTAACCGTAGAGACTGTCTGCCCTAGAGCCTAGCCATGTGATTAGGATGTTTAATTAGTACATTTTAGCCTAGAGGGTATTTTGGTCATTTTAGGATTTATTTGAATTTATTATGATTTATGAAAATTTCTGTGAATTTAATATTAATTAAATATTGCTATGTGTTATGTTAGTTTTGACTAGTTTGAGACTTGTAGACTAGCCTAGAACCTAACCCTAGCTATGGTAACCCTAGCCTAACTTGAGTTAAACCATTTTAGTCATTAGAAATTGGTTTTAGAATGAGGGGATTAGATTTAGTGAAATTAAGTCGTGACTTATGGTTTAATGCATGACTTGTGATTTAATGACTTGTGAATTGAACCATAGGCCCATGACTTAAGCCCAAACCCCACCAAGCCCACCCATGGCAGCCAACCTAGGGTTTCACACCCTATTTAATGCCTCTTCCATTTGTTCTTGCCTCTTTTATTAATTTCTCCAAGTTTTGAAGAAAGAGGTTTGTCCATTCTTTCCCAACCCATAGATTATTCATTTTAATTCCTTTTCCACTCTAGTCTTTTGCATTAGTTCCTAATCCAGCTCTATTTCATGTCCATGGAGAGAAATCTCAGGTTTGGACCAATTTGGAGCACTTGGCCATCAAGAAGAACCACCCCCTTTTGAAGCTTTTTCATGCAAATTGTACATATAGGTAACTTCCTATTCCTTCCATAGATTTTCGATTTCTTTGCATGAATAGGAAGCCCTAGGTGTCCCCTAGCCGTAGGTATTGGTTTTGTGTCGATTCGTGTCCGTTTGGTGTCCGTATCGAACACGTATCATGTTATGTGCGCAGGTGTTTGATGAAATGCCACACTCGTGTTTTTATTATTATTTTTGAAATGTGTTTGAATGAATTTGTAGTGCTAGGTGTAGTGTTTGATTTCGTGTCATTGATCTATGGTTTTCGTGCTGTGTCGTGTCCACACGGGGACACGAACTTGCTGTTCTAGACAGCGTACATTGTCCTGCATCTCGGGCACAATATTTCACTGTATGGGACACTTCGGGACACGAAATTTTGTGGGAAGGCTAGGGCTATCACTGACACTATGCTCCCAAAATTTGGGAGCATATGGTTCACTACACGCGGAGAAATCACACGCGCACGGATTCGACACTGTCGCACGCACTGTGCAGTCACACGAAATTTCGCCACTGATACGTGGTTAGACACGACACAACACGTGACGTGGACACGGTGCAGGGTGTCGACCGTGTAGCCCTATACGTGGGCTACACGTGTGCACGGCCACGTGTCCCCACGTGGCCTGTGTCATGTGTTCGACACGCGTGCACGCGTGCACGACACTGTTGGTACACAGTTTTGAGTCTATGTTCGTGTAATGGTTTGGACATGATTCGTGTCCAGTTCTGGGACACGAATGACCTGTACAACACGTGTACACATACTTTAGAAATTTCCAACTCTTAGTTTACCATTTTAATGTGTTTTGATTGTTCAAATTTGAAGTTCCTGATTTTGACTGATACGCATGAGCTGTTCTTCATTCCTGAGTTTTGATTCCTGTTATAAAACTGATTTCTTAATGTTTAATGGTCATTTTAATTCATGAACATGTGTGATTACCTCACTATAATGTTGTTTACTGATTTGTGTTAAGTTTTAGGGTTCAAATTGGATTTTCGATGTTGGGTTGAGCCATGATTAGTGTTGACTGATACCTGTTCAGTATCGAGTGTTAGCTCCCTGTTTTATTAATTCGATTCATGTTTACATGTTATAATTCATACAATTAAATGTGTTTAGTTGCGGTTACATATGGAATCATGTTGGGGTTATCGGGGGTTCACTGGTTTGAGTTGTTTCGAGCTTTTAAATCCCATATTCCCAGCCTCCCTGCATTTCGAAATATTGCTGAGTTCATTCCTGTTTTAACATGATTTCAAACCCAGTTTTGATGTTAAACTGCCATATTAAATTGTATACATGCATACTAGTTTACATTCAGATTAGCTATGATTTGTGTGGGACCATGGATTTGAAATTGATTGTTTTTTTTTTGTATATGGGAACCTAGCATATATGGATGATCATTTGTTCTCAGGTTCCTAAGAACCTGAGATGGGTTTAAGCCCTGAAATCTGGGACTTAATGAACACAAATGTTTGTTCCTCAACAGGAAATCTGAGGATGAATTCACACACACATTGCATTAATCTAAAACCTGAGAGTAGGTGTCACATTGATTGGTTTGTTGACTGTCAAATTGGTTTCCCTTCTTAAACTGATATTTACTTCCTTTCTTCTTTTTTTGAACTGAATTCTCTTGGTAGTTCACTGTCACAGGAACACACCCTCACAAGACCACAACCACTGAGCACACACACCATGCATTGACTTCCCTTCCTTCCTCATGAACTGGGTTTCCTTTCTACTTAAAACTGAAATTTGATTGGATGTTTGGTTTAATATGTAAACTGAGAATTGGTTTTGATTGTTTGTTTATTTGGGTTATCGAGTTTAGGTTTCCTTGCATTTAAAGTTCAGATTTGATTCAGAGTTGGTGTTTAGGCTTGGATGGTTGAGATATGTCCTGAGATCAATGGATGCATGGTTGTGTAATGTATGTATGCATTGTTCCCTGGAAACTGAATATATATACACCACACACACATTTTTGCATTAGAAAACCTGAAAACCAAGGTTACAGGAAGACTGAATCCGAGAATAAGTTCAATCACTCACAAAAATCTGAGAATTCGAGACACACATGAGTAAAACCTGAGACACACACATGTAAACTGATTTCTATTGACATTCACATTCCACTGTTTTCTGAGAACACAATACCCTACTGATTCCTATCTTACATGAGAATCCTATCTAAACTAACTGTCATTATCACACACATTGACACACACCCTAGCCTATGGCTTTGACACACACCCAAACTGTCATCTAAATCTGAGTTTTCACATTTCCTTCATACCTTGACACATTACACTGTCAAGACCACACTACATTGCAACCTAGCCCTCTCTATCTCTAATATATATAAATGTTGTTTATGCCATGATGAATTGAACTAAATTAACCTTTCCCTCCTACCCCATGTACATGTGACACTCACAGTTCACCTTGAAGTACATGCCTTATCACTCCTTGTAACACAAAACACTCATTCACTCACATTATTGCTCTTTTCTTTCCCTCTCTCTATATCTATATATGCTTGTAAGTATGTATACAATATATAGTGTGTATAGATTATGTGATTGACTTATGAATAGGTTTATATGCTATTGTGATATACATAACTTGTATGATATGTAGATATGTGTTGCTATAGGTAATATAGCCATATGGCCTATAGGCTACATTTATGGCTTAAAGCCTATGAGTATGGCATGTGTACACCAATGAATGTGTGTGGTTGGTTTGTATAGCCTAGATTTGATGTGTGCTTGCTAGGATAGCCTTGGTTAGGCTTAGTAAGACTTGTCTGGGTTAGGTTGACCTAGTTTGACTAGTGTGGTTGACTAGAGTTGACCAAGTGTTGACTTTAGTCTAGTTTGACCTAGATAGCATGCAGATGCATTGTAGATTACTATTATCATCCCCTGTATACATCTTGACTTGTGTTGCTCTAACTAGGAGTCAGGTACCTCATCTCGGACAGTACATTTACTTCAGACATTCAGATACGAGGCGAGTATATTCTCTGATCATTTCATATCCTGTTTAGAATTATTTTCCTGCTTTAAATTACTTTACTTGATACTGTCACGTTGGTCACACGGATTGGTACTATATGGATCTTTTCATGAGATGTTATCCCCCTCGGGAGCATCGGATACTGCATGTTTTGTGCGTTTCACGAATCATCACGTATCTCTATGCTTCCTCTGATTCACGAATCACTTGTGACACATGTACTCTCATGTTCACAGAGCCATCATGAATCACCTTCACGTATCACTCATTTTATGAGCCATGTGAAGTTTCACGAATCTTAACATAACTTGAACAGATCCTTGTGTATTGATTGGGGATGGGGGAGTAGAAATAGGCATGTGAATATTATCCAAGTAGCTGTAGTCATGAATCACTCTCTTAGCTGTAGTCATGAATCTCCTATGCCATTCACATGTTTATATTTTACTCTGACTCACTAGTCACTATTAGCGCTCTATGTATAGTAGATATTTCTATTACAGTTCTCTCTCTGTTTACATACTGCATTTCCTTCAGTATCTATATCTTACTTTACTGCATGATTATATTTTCTAACCTGCTATGAACTGTTGAGATGTACTGTGCTCGCTCCCGTCCTGACTGGACCTGTTGAAAATTTTACAGAGGATGATGAGGAACCCTGCACCCCTTACTTTGGAGCTTGCCTAGATGACACTCGCGACCTGGACCCCTGGGGAGGTTCAGGCAGCTGCTGAGGATGATATCCTTGCATAGTATAGATAGCTTAGACTGTTTCTTTTCATGTTTAGCTGTTGTCTTTGCTTTCAGAGTTGTATATTTTTAGAGATGATAAGACTTGTATTTCATTTCTGTTGTACCTCAATTGAGGATTCTCTTATCTATTTTATCGTGCCATGTTCTATCTCTAGATTGTGATTGAGTTGTACCTCTGTGTTGGCCTCCTTATGGAGAGTATTCATATTATGTTAGTTATAGTTCATGACCTAGAACAGCGTTCTACTGCCGACACTGCGGCGTAGGCTGGGCGCTGTTACGTTCTCGTACCCTCACAGTGGGTGCGGGTCGTGACACGTTTTTAGTGGTGGCCCATGCATGTCGAGTTTATGTAGTGGTATTCGAACTAGAGTATCACTACAGCCTGCAGTAGGATTAGGATATTTTTTGAGGTACTCAATCACATTAGGAAAAACTTTTAATCAGATTCTTTTTGTCTAAAATTGTAGCTTACTGACTTCCCTTGAATATAAACTGCCCTCCTTTGAATTTTCGTTTCATTCTCAGAAATTGCTTCTTGTTTTGATCTGTTTTCATGATGGTTATGAAGACACGATCTCATCGCTTCGGGGGATACTATCGAGAGGCTGGCCACCTCTCGTCCTGTTCATCAGGGCCTCGAGACCGCAGCTCTTGTTGTGCCGTCTCAGGTTGGCGTTTCTGCTACATGGGAGGTGCACCTCCGTCTGTACAGAGACCTTTTTCCCGTTATTCCCGATTTCTCTCAGCGGCAGCAGTTCATGCAGCATCAGCAGCAGACCAGGGGAAACCAGCAGGGGCGAGCTATCGTCAGGACAGTCGAGGATGCACAGACCATTGGAGATCGTACTGCAAGTTCCGTTCTTCTCAATTTCATTCCCGAAATTGTCTTTTATAACTACCTTGAAATCCGATTCCATCTGTTCCTTGTTGATTGATTAATTTTATTATGTTACTCTTTTGACATGTTTGTTTCTTTTTTTCCTTCTGAGGAAATCATATGGGCTAGGTCACCTAAATCATGGGATTTAGAATCTTCGATAGTCGTGTTAGTTGGCATAGTGAGGACACGTAGTCAGATTTTGGATGTATTTCTCGGGTATGGGAATTTAAGGTTTTCGCTGTCGCATGTGGCAATGCGAAAATTTTAAATACCATGAACCTAGAGGTACGTACCTTAGTCAAGGACTCTGTGATTATCGTAGCCTTGCTCACTAGCATGATGAAGACTCTGGACAACATGATTTTTGGACAGACGCATATGATTAACAGATTGTATTTTGAGTAGGTGGTTCTTTCATAGTATAATGATATGATGACTTGTATAGTGTCTGTACCCTAGAGATGATAGTTAGCATTGGTGTTAGAGTAGTAACCCAGTGTAGGTGACTCCCATGTTATTTATAATATCAACCAGTTACGTATAGGATGTTAGTATGCCTTGCAGCCTTTATGATTATTATTATTTTACCTTACCATTTTCCAGTGAGGCACCCATGACCAGAGCCCGTCCTCGAGTATAGTTGTAGTTTCACCTAAGACTAAGAGGTCTATATATATAGATGATATACTTAGGATAAATGTGATGGGTTGTTGTTCTTGAGTATTATATATATACGTGGTATTTGGGATTGGTGTGCTTAGCTTGCGGGTATTTAGTTATGGGTGACTTGATAGGATTTGGAAGGTTAAGAGTTAGTCTATTATAGAGTTTCTCTTTTGCTAAATTCTAGTTGCCAACACTAGGTAGCTAGCATAGGTAAAATCCTAGGAAGTTGACCAGCTGACGACCAAGTACTAGGATGTTGAGAAAATTGACTAGTGATTGACCCTTGACCATGCTTGACCTAGAAGGGGGTGCGATCATCTTAATTTCGAGGACAAAATTTTTATAAGGTGGGTAGGATTGTAACACCCAGTTTTCCAGATGAGGGTAATTTTGAAATTTTGTAATTATAATTATTATTTATTGATATTTATTTCATATTATGATTTTTAGTGATTTTTAATTATGTTAAACTAAATAAATCATGGCTTATGATTTTGGTGTTTGGCTAGTGTAACCGTAGAGACTGTCTGCCCTAGAGCCTAGCCATGTGATTAGGATGTTTAATTAGTACATTTTAGCCTAGAGGGTATTTTGGTCATTTTAGGATTTATTTGAATTTATTATGATTTATGGGAATTTCTGTGAATTTAATATTAATTAAATATTGCTGTGTTATGTTAGTTTTGACTAGTTTGAGACTTGTAGACTAGCCTAGAACCTAACCCTAGCTATGGTAACCCTAGCCTAACTTGAGTTAAACCATTTTAGTCATTAGAGATTGGTTTTAGAATGAGGGGACTAGATTTAGTGAAATTAAGTCATGACTTTTGGTTTAATGCATGACTTGTGATTTAATGACTTGTGAATTGAACCATAGGCCCATGACTTAAGCCCAAACCCCAACAAGCCCACCCATGGCAGCCAACCTAGGGTTTCACACCCTATTTAATGCCTCTTCCATTTGTTCTTGCCTCTTTTATTAATTTTTCCAAGTTTTAAAGAAAGTGGTTTGTCCATTCTTCCCCAACCCATAGATTATTCATTTTAATTCCTTTTCCACTCTAGTCTTTTGCATTAGTTCCTAATCCAGCTCTATTTCATGTCCATGGAGAGAAATCTCAGGTTTGGACCAATTTGGAGCACTTGGCCATCAAGAAGAACCACCCCCTTTTGAAGCTTTTTCATACAAATTGCACATATAGGTAACTTCCTATTCCTTCCATAGATTTTCGATTTCTTTGCATGAATAGGAAGCCCTAGGTGTCCCCTAGCCGTAGGTATTGGTTTTGTGTCGATTCGTGTCCGTATCGGACACGTATCATGTTATGTGCGCAGGTGTTTGATGAAATGCCACACTCGTGTTTTTATTATTATTTTTGAAATGTGTTTGAATGAATTTGTAGTGCTAGGTGTAGTGTTTGATTTCGTGTCATTGATCTATGGTTTTCGTGCTGTGTCGTGTCCACACGGGGACACGAACTTGCTGTTCTGGACAGCATGCAGTGTCCTGCATCTCGGGCACAATATTTCACTGTATGGGACACGTCGGGACACGAAATTTTGTGGGAAGGCTGGGGCTATCACTGACCCTATGCTCCCAAAATTTGGGAGCATATGGTTCACTACACGCGGAGAAATCACACGCGCACGGATTCGACACTGTCGCACGCACTGTGAGGTCACACGAAATTTCGCCACTGATACGTGGTTAGACACGACACAACACGTGACGTGGACACGGTGCAGGGTGTCGACCGTGTAGCCCTACACGTGGGCTACACGTGTGCACGGCCACGTGTCCCCACGTGGCCTGTGTCATGTGTTCGACACGCGTGCACGCGTGCACGACACTGTTGGTACACAGTTTTGAGTCTATGTTCGTGTAATGGTTTGGACACGATTCGTGTCCAGTTCTGGGACACGAATGACCTGTACAACACGTGTACACATACTTTAGAAATTTCCAACTCTTAGTTTACCATTTTAATGTGTTTTGATTGTTCAAATTTAAAGTTCCTGATTTTGACTGATACGCATGAGCTGTTCTTCATTCCTGAGTTTTGATTCCTATTCTAAAACTGATTTCTTAATGTTTAATGGTCATTTTAATTCATGAACATGTGTGATTACCTCACTATAATGTTGTTTACTGATTTGTGTTAAGTTTTAGGGTTCAAATTGGATTTTCGATGTTGGGTTGAGCCATGATTAGTGTTGACTGATACCTGTTCAGTATCGAGTGTTAGCTCCCTGTTTTATTAATTCGATTCATGTTTACATGTTATAATTCATACAATTAAATGTGTTTAGTTGCGGTTACATATGGAATCATGTTGGGGTTATCGGGGGTTCATTGGTTTGAGTTGTTTCGAGCTTTTAAATCCCATATTCCCAGCCTCCCTGCATTTCGAAATATTGCTGAGTTCATTCCTGTTTTAACATGATTTCAAACCCAGTTTTGATGTTAAACTGCCATATTAAATTGTATACATGCATACTAGTTTACATTCAGATTAGCTATGATTTGTGTGGGACCATGGATTTGAAATTGATTGTTTTTTTTGTATATGGGAACCTAGCATATATGGATGATCATTTGTTCTCAGGTTCCTAAGAACCTGAGATGGGTTTAAGTCCTGAAATCTGGGACTTAATGAACACAAATGTTTGTTCCTCAACAGGAAATCTGAGGATGAATTCACACACACATTGCATTAATCTAAAACCTGAGAGTAGGTGTCACATTGATTGGTTTGTTGACTGTCAAATTGGTTTCCCTTCTTAAACTGATATTTACTTCCTTCCTTCTTTTTTTGAACTGAATTCTCTTGGTAGTTCACTGTCACAGGAACACACCCTCACAAGACCACAACCACTGAGCACACACACCATGCATTGACTTCCCTTCCTTCCTCATGAACTGTGTTTCCTTTCTACTTAAAACTGAAATTTGATTGGATGTTAGGTTTAATATGTAAACTGAGAATTGGTTTTGATTGTTTGTTTATTTGGGTTATCGAGTTTAGGTTTCCTTGCATTTAAAGTTCAGATTTGATTCAGAGTTGGTGTTTAGGCTTGGATGGTTGAGATATGTCCTGAGATCAATGGATGCATGGTTGTGTAATGTATGTATGCATTGTTCCCTGGAAACTGAATATATATACACCACACACACATTTTTGCATTAGAAAACCTGAAAACCAAAGTTACAGGAAGACTGAATCCGAGAATAAGTTCAATCACTTACAAAAACCTGAGAATTCGAGACACACACATGAGTAAAACCTGAGACACACACATGTAAACTGATTTCTATTGACATTCACATTCCACTGTTTTCTGAGAACACAATACCCTACTGATTCCTATCTTACATGAGAATCCTATCTAAACTAACTGTCATTATCACACACATTGACACACACCCTAGCCTATGGCTTTGACACACACCCAAACTGTCATCTAAATCTGAGTTTTCACATTTCCTTCATACCATGACACATTACACTGTCAAGACCACACTACATTGCAACCTAGCCCTCTCTATCTCTAATATATATAAATGTTGTTTATGCCATGATGAATTGAACTAAATTAACCTTTCCCTCCTACCCCATGTACATGTGACACTCACAGTTCACCTTGAAGTACATGCCTTATCACTCCTTGTAACACAAAACACTCATTCACTCACATTATTGCTCTTTTCTTTCCCTCTCTCTATATCTATATATGCTTGTAAGTATGTATACAATATATAGTGTGTATAGATTATGTGATTGACTTATGAATAGGTTTATATGCTATTGTGATATACATAACTTGTATGATATGTAGATATGTGTTGCTATAGGTAATATAGCCATATGGCCTATAGGCTACATTTATGGCTTAAAGCCTATGAGTATGGCATGTGTACACCAATGAATGTGTGTGGTTGGTTTGTATAGCCTAGATTTGATGTGTGCTTGCTAGGATAGCCTTGGTTAGGCTTAGTAAGACTTGTCTGGGTTAGGTTGACCTAGTTTGACTAGTGTGGTTGACTAGAGTTGACCAAGTGTTGACTTTAGTCTAGTTTGACCTAGACAGCATGCAGATGCATTGTAGATTACTATTATCATCCCCTGTATACATCTTGACTTGTGTTGCTCTAACTAGGAGTCAGGTACCTCATCTCGGACAGTACATTTACTTCAGACATTCAGATACGAGGCGAGTACATTCTCTGATCATTTCATATCCTGTTTAGAATTATTTTCCTGCTTTAAATTACTTTACTTGATACTGTCACGTTGGTCACACGGATTGGTACTATATGGATCTTTTCATGAGATGTTATCCCCCTCGGGAGCATCGGATACTGCATGTTTTGTGCGTTTCACGAATCATCACGTATCTCTATGCTTCCTCTGATTCACGAATCGCTTGTGACACATGTACTCTCATGTTCACAGAGCCATCATGAATCACCTTCACGTATCACTCATTTTATGAGCCATGTGAAGTTTCACGAATCTTAACATAACTTGAACAAATCCTTGTGTATTGATTGGGGATAGGGGAGTAGAAATAGGCATGTGAATATTATCCAAGTAGCTGTAGTCATGAATCACTCTCTTAGCTGTAGTCATGAATCTCCTATGCCATTCACATGTTTATATTTTACTCTGACTCACTAGTCACTATTAGCTCTCTATGTATAGTAGATATTTCTATTACAGTTCTCTCTCTGTTTACATACTGCATTTCCTTCAGTATCTATATCTTACTTTACTGCATGATTATATTTTCTAACCTGCTATGAACTATTGAGATGTACTGTGCTCGCTCCCGTCCTGACTGGACCTGTTGAGAATTTTACAGAGGATGATGAGGAACCCTGCACCCCTTACTTTGGAGCTTGCCTAGATGACACTCGCGACCTGGACCCCTGGGGAGGTTCAGGCAGCTGCTGAGGATGATACCCTTGCATAGTATAGATAGCTTAGACTGTTTCTTTTCATGTTTAGCTGTTGTCCTTGCTTTCAGAGTTGTATATTTTTAGAGATGATAAGACTTGTATTTCATTTCTGTTGTACCTCAGTTGAGGATTTTCTTATCTATTTTATCGTGCCATATTCTATCTCTAGATTGTGATTGAGTTGTACCTCTGTGTTGGCCTCCTTATGGAGAGTATTCATATTATGTTAGTTATAGTTCATGACCTAGAACAGCGTTCTACCGCCGACACTGCGGCGTAGGCTGGGCGCTGTTACGTTCTCGTAACCTCACAGTGGGTGCGGGTCGTGACACAACACCATAAGCAAGTGCACCTTGCCACCACATACGCACCCCATTTTATTTGTCCATTAGCTAGATTAGGCCATGGTGAACAACATTAGAACTTGGCATTTTGTGATTTGGAGCTTCTATTTTTCTAGATCTAAGTTTTAACCATTTTCGGAATTCCTTGGTTTTGATCTATTAAACTTTGATTTTTGCTTGATTTGAGGCTTCCATGTGGAAGAGAATTCAATTTTACACAAGTTAGAACTTTGAAAATCCAAATTTCGTTTTGATTTGGCCAAGTTATGAAGATTGGAAATTTTTGGTGTTCTTGGGTTATCTCTCGGCCTGGTGGAGAAGAAGATCTCAGCCTGCGCTCTTTAGCGCAAGGCTGAACCGCGCAACCCCCTCCTCGGCCTGCGCTCTTTAGCGCATGGCCGAACTGCGCTAACTCCTCGGCCAGCGTTTTGCGCTGGGCTGAACCGCACTGGTGCTCTTTAGCTCCAGCGCCTTCCTTCTCAGCGCACTTGACCGTTGCGCAACCCGACTCCCTCAGCGCAGTTTGCTCCAGCACAAACTGACTTCCAGCGCAACCCAATCTGGCTCAGCTCACTTTCAGCGCGGCTTGACTCCAGCGCAACCCAATTCTAGCGCAGCTCGCTCCCAGTGCAACCCGACCCAGCGCCAGCCGACCCTAGCGCAACCCAACTTCAGCGCAGTTCATCCCCTGTGCAGTCCATTCCCCTAGCGCAATTTGATTCCCAGCGCAACCTATTTGCCGATGGTGATTTGGTTTTATTTTCTTAGGCTTGGCTTCCCTTTGGAGTTTGAGATCTTGTTCCACACAACACGACTGTCTCGACCCAACACGACCTGGCACGGTTTTCGGTGTTTTGCTTATGACTAGTACGGTTTTCGTGAATTTTGTGATTTATGATCCTAGTGCTTTCTGATCTTCTTGATAGTGACCCGATGGGGTGCGCTCTTAACTTGTGACCTGTGATCCATAATTAATCTTTGTACTGGATAATTTGGTAGTGGCCCGTAGCGGCGCACTCCTGACTTGTAACTTGTAACCTGACTTGTAACCTGTGACTTGTAACTTGACTTGACTTGACTTGATGCTGTTGCGACGGCTAACTTGACTCGTATAATCAACTCTGACTCCGTGGGTGTTCATTCTTGTTGCTTCGTGCAATCCACTTGTCTTGTCTTGTCTTGCATCATGTCTAGGACGTGACTCCCTGGTTACCACGGTCAGGAATTCACACTGAATATGGATTAGGCGAAGGGTTACAACCCCGGTCTTGTCTTTAACAATAAATGGGTAGAGACATAGTGCTATTCAGGCGAAGGGTTACAATCCCGGTCCTTGTTTGGTTTACGGGTTGTAACCTGGTTCCCGGAATGGTTCCACGTCCCTAGCTGTTTATTGTCCTGATGTACTCTTTATTACTTGTACTTTTCTTCTATTTTCTTATGTTCTGATATGCTGGCTTTTGTTCTTATTTCGTGGCCTCCTTTGTGGCACTTGCTCTTTCTGGGGTTTGACCCAGCTGGTTTTGTGTGGCCAGATTTCGGAGCAGCTTCCGAGGATCTACCGAACCTCCAGCCCAATGGTGGCGACTAGAAGGAACCCGGACTACGAGTGGGTTTTCCATTTTTATTCGCTCACTACATTGTAAAATTATTCTTTTGAGGCGTTTAGCCGACGAGCACCTGTTAGCTCGATGCATATTTACTTACTGTCTGCCTACGGGCTGTAAACATGATTAACAAATCCTAGGGTTGATCATGTATGACTAAACTCTTGCTAGTCTTCGCATTTTGTATGACTAGCTTCATGATCAGCTGAATATGTAATATTTGGGACGCCTTTTACTGTATATTTGGTGGTCTAACATCTTGTAACTATATTACTTGCTTGAGATTGAGACAATAGCCTTGACCTTAAGAGACCGTTGGCTTGTAGTAAACCCTCATATCTAGACAGCCGTGATCGTATAGCGAGGTGGATTCCATTTCAATATACGTAGCTGGCTATGTACGCCCCCGCTCTCTAGTATTCTGGTTCTGGGGCGTCACACATGTCGCGGGAGTGATCGAACTCGAAAAATCGGGACGCGGTAACTTTGATTGTCTCGACTTGTTGGTTTGATGCGAAGGAAAATTCGAGGATGTTTGGACTTGCGATTGATGATTGAATAAACTTGAGGTTTGAGTAGGTCCAATCCGCGTATCGAGAATGAATTAGTCTAGACTCAAAACAAGAGTTATGCCCCGATGAGACTGATTATTCCGCAGGAGCGTTGTATGGTGATTTCATGCCCACCATGGATAATCGGACTCGCTTGAAATCGGAGCGTGGCATATTGTTAAGTCAAACGACCTTGTGATTCGATTATGTGAATTGGAATAGATGACGTAGGAAATGTGGAATGTGAAATTTTGGTTAGCGACGAATTGTGTTATAGCGTGCTTGATTTGAGAAGGATTGATAGACGAACTATATCGAACGTGTTTGAAAGGATAGACTATACAAGATGGTTTGTTGAACGAGCGATATTGATATGTCATGGAAATGGGTTGAACGTGAGTTGTCGTAGGATGGCTTTGCTGAATGACTCGGATCCCGTGCGATAAATATCAGAAGGTGAGTAGGAAATCTGTGCTCGATGTTTAGAAATCGGAGTGATGCGAGCTTGGGTAGAAAATCCCGTACTATCAATTTGGTTTGACCTTAGGATAGGGTCAGTGTTGATATTGTTGTTTGGGAACTATGATTCCAATACTGACGAATGACTTTAGCCTAAAGACATAACCTAGCGGTTAGGCAGACGTCCCGGTGCGGAGCGATAGGAATTGTGGAGGCACCACTCACGAGGCTCGGTTGATATGTACGTATATCAGGGACGCTTGAATATGTGCACGATCCGACTCGAGTGGTGATGGCGGATTCTCTATCACAAGGCTTGGCTGAAATGCATGTATTTTGGGGACGCCTGGAATATGTGCACGATCCAACTAAGTGATACGTTGAATTCAAGTAAGACTTGACGAACGGGAAAGTGTCGAGGATTTTGAGATCGTGAGTTTTGAAGAAAAGATTGTGGGTAGCACGAGCGTGGCTCAGATTTGAGAAACGCATAGGAGTAGTGTGTGCGAGAGTCCTTGAATGTTGAATCAAGTTATAAGTCGATAAGTGTACTCAGACAAAACATTTTCTGAGTGGTGTATGATGTAGTGCCTCGTCTCGCTCACTCAATCGGAGGATCGAAACGCCAACGGCGTTCGGACTTAGCCTTGCAACGGCTACTCGGAGGCCCGCTCGGTCGAGGCGACTCCTCGCTCAGATGGGATAGTTTCGGTGAACTTGCCTCATCTTAGCCTTCACATAATAAATTATGTTTTCAAATGCACAAGTAGGCTTGATAATAAAAGAGCCGAATATAGATAAGGAAATAATCCCGATAAGTCGAATTGAGTTAGAATATGGAAAGGTCCAACAGTCGGCTTAGAGTTGGTGCACGGCGTTCTTTGAAAATGACACTCGATCCTTCGTCCCGTGGCTTGGGAGAAGGAAAGTTGGTTTAGTGGACGAAGTTATGAACGTAGCCTAAGTCATAGGCGTCGCCCGCATGAATGTTTGATAAAGCATGCACGATCCATTATCCAAGGCTTGGCATAGCCTTTGCCCACCCCATTGGTCAAGCTGCATTGTACAGCTTGTGGCATAAGTCTAAGCAACCAAATAACTTGTTTGTTCAAGCCGGACACGTGCACGACACATTCCATCAAGGCAAAGCTTGACGCAGCCTTTGCTCGTCAAGTTGTTGCAAAGTTAAGTTAGGCAAGTTATGTTAGGCTATCGGAGTAGTAGCAAGCACGGTCCTAGGAGTTCTACGGCTGGGTATAACAACATAGTCCAAGCCCGTCATATAGAGTATGTCTTGGGCGGTGGCGTCGCATAGAGTTCAAGTTGAGGCACGATGTCACGGACTTAGTGTTCTAAGGCACGGGCCACGGTTGAATTATTGAGTTTGGAAAAGTGCTTCAAATAGTTGTTCTTGAGTTGACTGAAATGATAGGGCAAGGAAGAAGAATGCTCGCGACTATGGGGCGTCGAGGCGGTCTCAGATGTGAGAAGTATTGAACTTGGCCCTGAAAGAGATGTTAATACTAGAGGTAGAATGACTGTGTGAGACGTCAGTTTGAGTAGAGTCTTGCATGGTCATGGACAACTTGTCGACAAGGCAGAGTTTCCTCGAACGGTGACCCAGGCGGCCAATGGGACCGGGTCTTGAGAAACATTATATTAGCTTGTTGCTGGATGACCGCACGGGTTAGGCGGGGACTGTCAGAGGGAGGCTCGCTACCTCACGCTGAAGGAGCGTCTGTCTAACAAAAGCTAAAGGGAGTCCAAGATGGCTCTGGGAGTCAGTGACCAATTCATATAGATAAGTCGGCATGGCGGCAACCCGCATGTGTGCCTTTGGATTGAGTTGAGTTGAATGTGTGTGTACAGTTAGAACATAATATTGGGCCTAAGATTTGGTTGCAACGTAGGCGACATGCTTTGGCACGAGATGTAGCGTCAAGTGTTAAGTTGTCAGCATATAAGTTGCATAAGTTTGATTTGAGTCATCTTGAGTTTAAGTCAGGAAACGCCGTAAGGCAAAGTCGGTCGAGTGACACTTAGCCCAGAAGTCTTGATTGGGTCAGTTGGTGATCAAAGTAACAAGGGCCGCGAGACGGCGATATGGTTAAGTCACATTGAGTCGCGAGGCACGGCACGATTGATTTGTAGAACGGTCACAAGGAAATTGGGTACTATCGCGTAGTTCGCGTCTCTGATTATGTACCGAAAGACAAGCACGACTTGATAGGTTAACGTTATTGGTGCAAGCACAGGATGGTCTAGAGACACAGAATAGGCCAAGGCGTCTGTCCTAAAACTGATCCTAAGGCAAGAGTAGAAAGACAATCATAAACGGACTATGTTGCACAAAGTAAATCAAACGTATTGATTTTGTATGGGTGAGCGAGGAGCTCATTCCACCAGTACAGTTGAGTACTGACACCCACATAGTTTTTATGTACAGGCACAGGTAGAAGCTCGTGGCACGGAGCTCGCTTGGATGCGTCGATGCACGGAGTTCCTTGGCGATTCGAAGCGTGCGGTCGCATGGAGTCAAGACTTATACGGGACATAATGTATGGACGTCGCCTTCCGAAGCATCCGTTGGTTCAATACTTGTATTAAGAGATGAGAGAGAGCTGAGTGACTTGTAATGTGAGAAAAGTGAGCTAGAGAGAGCTTGAGTGACTTGTAATCTTGGCCTTGCGCCCCATTGTAATCTTTGTTTCAATATCAATAAAGAGTTTCTTTTGAATAACTTGTGTTTTGTTCAAATTTTCGCTGCTATTATTCAATGTCTCTGCTTGGGACTTCTGTGCGACGACCCCGTCACAGCCGCTGTAATCGGCCGTTATGGAACCCGCCTTACACGAGCGTAATATAGGCTCGTGCGGCATCACGCCTTAGCGAGGACGATCGCTCCTACGGGAGCGGGACGTGACATAATGGTATCAGAGCACGGCTTTACGCCTTGGACTTTCGATTGAATTCTTTAACTTTGTTGTTTCCGCAAACTTTGTTGCTTCCGCAAGTTGTTATCGTTGGTGCGCTCTCTCTCAAATGTCCCACGGGATGTCCATACAATAAGTCTATATATTTAGCAAAACGTAGGAAAACTGTTTTTGACAATAAACAAAAAGATGGTTAGCATAGGCACGATTGGCTAAGTCGGGCTGTGCACATACACCAAAGTTGCGTCGACGTTAGAAAAGTCGAGTACGGGATTCGAATTGTGTCGGACGAGAATGATTTGGACTTATTTGAGTAACGGGGGATGACTATCGATAGGGGTACTATCGAGCGACGATAATGTCGGTGTGATATAAATGAGCGTGCTTGGAAATTGAGGAATGGTTCGAATGAAAAATTTGAAGAAGTCGATTTTGATTCGAATGATAGTTGAGGATTTGTTAAATGACTTCATCCCTGAGTGGTGTATGCAATAGCCTCAGGGATGTCGATCGATCAATTGAGGATTCGGGGTGTCATTGAGTCTATCAACGAGCGTCGCATGTATGCAAAGTCGTAGATTGAGTATCGATGAATAAGTTGTAGTCTTAAGATTTGATGAGTTGATTCGAACAACCTAGAAATTGACGCGCACGGAACGTGCACGGGATTGGGGATTACGCAAGTATGAAATACGAAAATGATTGAGTAGGTGAAACTGAATCGAAGAAAGTTAAGGTAACGAATGGACGACGCGATCGAGGAAATCGATATAGATCATATAGAAACAGTTAGCACGACGGAAAGATAGCGTGCATGAAAAAGTTGAATTTTGAGGTTACGCAAATGACTGAGGATTGGAACGGATGTGCTCGATGATTTGAGTTAGCAAGGAATGACGTGATTTGGAGAAAAATGTTGGTTGATGACTTAAGATAGATAGATGAACAATACGCGAATTTGGGTTTGAGGAATTTGATGTTGTGAATGATTCGAGGGATAATGATCGAACTTGAATTTGATTGTCGAGGAGATTTTCCTGTCGGACGATAGCATCATTTGCACGACTCGAAATTCGTTGCAAAGGAAGATCGTCAGGTTACGCATATCATCGATGGTATTGAGGCGTATCAAAGATCGATATGCGATAACTTGGGGGCACTTTAATTCGAGGAATTACGATCGTGCAAGTGTTATCGTTCGGACGGATGCTATACTTAGGATTTTGATTGAAATAAATGTGGATGAAAACAGAAGCGTCTTGATGGTTACGCGGATAACCACAGCGTCGACATTCTTGTCTTGTGCAAGCGCAACTCTAGCCTTGCACATACGTCGGGTCGGATTTGAGGCGATTGTTCCGCGTGAGCGCTGACATGGTGATTTATGTCGCGGGAATGATCGAACTCGGAAAATCGAGACGCGGCAACTTTGATTGTCTCGACTTGTTGGTTTGATGCGAAGGAAAATTCGAGGATGTTTGGACTTGCGATTGATGATTGAATAAACTTGAGGATTGAGTAGGTCCAATCCGCGTATCGAGAATGAATTAGTCTAGACTCAAAACAAGAGTTACGCCCCGATGAGAATGATTATTCTGCGGGAGCGTTGCATGGTGATTTTATGCCCACCATGGATAATCAGACTCTTCTGAGATCGGAGCGTGGCATATTGTTAAGTCAGACAACCTTGTGATTCGATTACGTGAATTGAAATAGATGACTTAGGAAATGTGGAATGTAAAATTTTGGTTAGCGACGAATTGTGTTATAGCGTGCTTGATTTGAGAAGGATTGATAGACGAACTATATTGAACGTGTTTGAAGGGATAGACTATACAAGATGGTTTGTTGAACGAGCGATATTGATATGTCGTGGAAATGGGTTGAACGTGAGTTGTCGTAGGATGGCTTTGTTGAATGACTCGGACCCCGTGCGATGAATATCAGGAGGTGAGTAGGAAATCTGTGCTCGATGTTTAGAAATCGGAGTGATGCGAGCTTGGGTAGAAAATCCCGTACTATCAACTTGGTTTGACCTTAGGATGGGGTCAGAGTTGATATTGTTGTTTGGGAACTATGATTCCAATATTGACGAATGAGGTTAGGCAGACGTCCTGGTGCGGAGCGATAGGAATTATGGAGGCACCACTCACGAGGCTCGATTGATATGTACGTATATCAGGGACGCTTGAATATGTGCACGATCCGACTCGAGTGGTGATGGCGGATTCTCTATCACAAGGCTTGGCTAAAATTCATGTATTTTGGGGACACCTGGAATATGTGCACGATCCAACTAAGTGATACGTTGAATTCAAGTAAGACTTGAGGAACGAGAAAGTGTCGTCCAGGATTGAGATCGTGAGTTTTGAAGAAAAGATTGTAGGTAGCACGAGCGTGGCTCGGATTTGAGAAACGCATAAGAGTAGTGTATGCGAGAGTCTTTGAATGTTGAATCAAGTTATAAGTCGATAAGTGTACTCAGTTAGTTTCGAGGACGAAACTTTTTCTGAGTGGTGTATGATGTAGTGCCTCGTCCCGCTCAGTCAATCGGAGGAATCGAAACGCCAACGGCGTTCGGACTTAGCCTTGCAACGACTACTCGGAGGCCCGCTCGGTCGAGGCGATTCCTCGCTCAGGTGGGATAGTTTCGGTGAACTTGCCTCATCTTAGCTTTCACATAATAAATCACATGTTTTCAAATGCACAAGTAGGCTTGATAATAAAAGAGGCGAATCCACATAGATAAAAAAATAATCCCGACAGGTCGAATTGAGTTAGAATATGGAAAGGTCCAACAGTCGGCTTAGAGTTGGTGCACGGCGTGCTTTGAAAATGACACTCGATCCTTCGTCCCATGGCTTGGGAGAAGGAAAGTTGGTTGAGTGGGCGAAGTTATGAACGTAGCCTAAGTCATAGGCGTCGCCCGTATGAATGCTTGATAAAGCATGCACGATCCATTGTCTAAGGCTTGGCATAGCCTTTGCCCGCCCCATTGGTCAAGCTGCATTGCACAGCTTGTGGCATAAATCTAAGCAACCAAATAACTTGTTTGTTCAAGCCGGACACGTGCACGGCACATTCCATCAAGGCAAAGCTTGACGCAGCTTTTGCTCGTCAAGTTGTTGCAAAGTTAAGTTAGGCAAGTTATGTTAGGCTATCGGAGTAGTAGCAAGCATGGTCCTACGAGTTCTACGACTGGGTATAACAACATAGTCCAAGCCTGTCATATAGAGTATGTCTTGGGCGGTTGCATCGCATAGAGTTCAAGTTGGTTTAAGGTACGATGTCACGGATTTAGTGTTTTAAGGCACGGGCCACGGTTGAATCATTGAGTTTGGAAAAGTGTTTCAAATAGTTGTTCTTGAGTTGAATGAAATGATAGGACAAGAAAGAAGAATGCTCGCGACTATGGGCCGTCGAGGCGGTCTCAGATGTGAGAAGTATTGAACTTGGCCCTGAAAGAGATGTTAATACTAGAGGTAGAATGACTGTGTGAGACGTCAGTTTGAGTAGAGTCTTGCATGGTCATGGACAACTTGTCGACAAGGTAGAGTTTTCTCGAACGGTGACCCAGGAGGCCAACGGGACCGTGTCTTGAGAAACATTATATTAGCTTGTTGCTGGACGACCGCACGGGTTAGGCGGGGACTGTCAGCGGAAGGCTCGCTACCTCACGCTGAAGGAGCATCCGTCTAACAAAAGCTAAAGGGAGTCCAAGATGGCTCTGGGAGTCGGTGACCAATTCATATAGATGAGTCGGCATGGCGGCAACCCGCATGTGTGCCTTTGGTTTGAGTTGAGTTGAATGTGTGTGTACAGTTAGAACACAATGTTGGGCCTAAGATTTGGTTGCAACGTAGGCGACGTGCTTCGGTACGAGATGTAGCGTCAAGTGTTAAGTTGTCGGCATATAAGTTGCATAAGTTTGATTTGAGTCATTTTGAGCTTAAGTCAGAAAACGCCGTAAGACAAAGTCGGTCGAGTGACACTTAGCCCAGAAGTCTTGATTGGGTCAGTTGGTGATCAAAGTAACAAGGGTCGCAAGATGGCGATATGGTTAAGTCACACTGAGTCGCGAGGCACGGCACGGCACGATGGATTTGTAGCACGGCCACAAGGAAATTGGGTACTATTGCGTAGTTCGCGTCTCTGATTATGTGCCGAAAGGCAAGCACGACTTGATAGGTTAACGTTGTTGGTGCAATCACGTGATGGTCTAGAGACACAGAATAGGCCAAGGCGTCTGTCCTAAAACTGATCCTAAGGCAAGAGTAGAGCTCGCTTGGATGCATCGAGGCACGGAGTTCCTTGGCGATTCGAAGCGTGCGGCCGCATAGAGTCAAGACTTATACGGGACATAATGTATGGACGTCGCCTTCCGAAGCATCCATTGGTTCAAGACTTGTATTGAGAGATGAGATAGAGCTGAGTGACTTGTAATGTGAGAAGAGTGAGCTAGAGAGAGCTTGAGTGTCTTGTAATCTTGGCCTTGCGTCCTATTGTAACCTTTGTTTCAATATCAATAAAGAGCTTCTTTTGAATAACTTGTGTTTTGTTCTAATTTTCGCTTCTATTATTCAATGTCTCTGCTTGGGACTTCTGTGTGACGATCCCGTCTCAGCCGCTGTAATCGGCCGTTATGGAACCCGCCTTGCACGAGCGCAATCTAGGCTCGTGCGGCATCACGCCTTAGCGAGGACTATCGCTCCTACGGGAGCGGGACGTGACACCTTCTATCTCGGCCAAGGCTCCGAAATAGTTATCCGGGCTAGCGAATCCTGCGTCGATCGCTTGTTTAAGCCTGGCCACTGGTGCTTGGCCTATGTTGGCCAAGAGATTTGCGTGTATATCTACATCGGTATTAGGGATTGGGTGGGCTTCCGGTTCCTGGTAGTGAGAATCAACTTCCTCCTCTATTCTCTCCCCGTTGCTGCCCGAAACCGAAAGGTGGTTCGGTTCCTGGGAATTGATCTCGATCTCCGAGGCCTCGTCTGAGATATTAGCCTCCTGGGTGTCTTCAGAGAAGTTGACCATCTGAGTGTCGTCGATGTATTCCGTATCAAATTTGTTGGTGAGATTTGTTCCTTGGGTGGAGGTGGAAGCGGTAGCCCTTCCCTCTAAAGCACCTTTCTGAGCTTTGTCTGGGCCGGGGGAGTTTCCAGTAGTGACTTCAAAGCGAAGGTAGGAGTTTGGTAGTGGAAGGAGGGGGTGGCTTGTGGTTGTGTCTTCTCGGTTGAGTAGGCGCCTTCTGGGACACTTTTTTCTTTAGTTCTAGATGCGCTTTGAAACATAGCTCGGTAGAGTGGCCTCTCATGTCGCAGTGCTTGCAGAAAATGTTGTTATCATAAAAGATTTGTTGGGTGTGCATCTTGTTGCCCAGTGAGATTTGGATGAAGCTGGGGAGGTCCTTTGACAAATCAAGTTCCATGCAAATTTTAGCATAATTGGCTTTAGTAAGGTTGCGAGTTTCTTCAGCCATTGCTACGTAGGTCCCAAGGGAATTAGCGATCCTCTTCATCGCCGCAGGGATGAAGCAAATCAGCGGCGGGTTAGGGAGGGTGATCCAGGTCGATACTATCGCCGAGTCTTCCTTAGGGTTAAAATTCGGGGACCATTTCACAATTATCATGAGATGGGAGTCTATCCTTCCGGTACCTCTGGTCCAGACATTCTTGTGGTCGCTCTCTGACGAAAGGTGCAGGAGAATGTGCTTGGGGTCCATTGGGGCAACCCTGTAGTATGTGGTGAGACCCCAGGAGGCTATAACTTCTTGAACGTGCGACAGCTTCGGACATCCTGAGGAGAATTTGAGGATGAAGGTGTGTGAGAATATATCTGAGAGAGAGGATATTTTCTTGTTCAAGAAGGGAACAGTTATATCTTACGCGTCAGATGGAAGAGGATAATCCAATTCTGGGAGCTCGACATCAGCAATGATCGAGGATTTCTTGGTCGTTCTGTCAGGCCTCACTATATCCGCATAAGAACGGTTGGGTTGTTTGATGGTGCCCAAATCCTGGCCCGACAGAGGCTTGAACCCAAGAGGGATGTGTACTGGAGGAATCTGCGACTGTGTGGACCGGATGGCGCCAGAGGATACCACAGTTGAGTCGATATGCGCACGACACGAGATGTCCTCGGTCAGGATAGTGCTAGCAAGCTGGCACGCGCCAGAGGAGAGCGCAACTTGAGAAGGCATGGGGGGGGGTTGCGCAGGGGGCCTAGCGCCATACGGGGGTTTGCAAGTATGGCAGAGTCTAGGGACGCGAGAGCCGATATCGCAGGGGCCGGTGCTAGGACAGATGGCGCAGGGGCAGGTAGCACGCAATTGGGCACCAGGGCAGGTAGCGCACATGCAGGCGCGGCCGCCGAACGCTCAGAGGGGGGCGGGAGCGCCAAGGAACCATCGCCATCTTAGGATGGCGCCAGGTTGGGCGGGGTCGACAACTTCAAATTCGAAATAAAGGGGGAGGAGCGGGAAAGGGGGGGGCACGGGGCCCAAGGGCGGGACATCCGGCGCTAAGGACAGCTCGGAGAGGGGAAGTGGCGGAGCTCCGGCGGGCATTGCCGCCGCAGAGAGCCAAACCAGCTCCGTCGGAGAGGAGCTCAATCGGGGCAAAGGAGCCGTGGAGGGCCAGGGGGAATGTGCGGCGACCGCCAGGACGGTCAGCCCGAGGAGAGCGAGTTGGTCAGCTGACCAGGGAGAGGTTGCCTGGGACGACGACCCAGCCACGAAGCCAAGGGATGCGCCACCGGGGGAGCCACAGCCCCGGCGGGGAGGCCGGACATGACGTAGAACTCAGCGCCGGAAGGAAACACGCCAGGAGGAAGGAGACCGGAGAGGGACAGACGCACGCGGAAAGAAGGAGACCGGAGGGGAGAGGAGGAACGCTGGGAGAGCTGCCGGAGGACCACTGCTAGAGGGCGGGAGCGGCGACGACTAACCTGAATGTCGAAGCGGGCCACCCGTTACAGGGGGTGGCCGGAGGCAGCCTGCCGGAGAACACATGGGTGGACTCCCAGAATCGCTCGGGGTGGACTCCCATAAACGCTTTTTCTATATATATATATATATATATATATATATATATATATGGAATTGGTAATTAATATCCGAGAACCCTCCCACTGGGAATCGAACCCCGCCTTCCTGGGCTACATGCCTCCACACTAGCCACTTGGCCTGGTCGTATATAGATAATAATAGATAAAGCATATCCATGCTTAAAATGTATCTCCTTTTAAATGTCGTATTTCGGACCCATATCGGATCTTGTTCATGTCTATGTAACCTAGATTCTCATATTTAGACCTCAAGTAATAATAACAAAATTCTTGCCATTATCTATATTTAAAATTAAACAATGTAGCCTATGACGATTTCTTGTTCCAGAAAGGTTCAGTTACACCCTTAACATATACATGTGAAAATTGGTTTCCTTAATTGATTACACCATCAATCGTGCAATATATTCACGCCTGACTTATTTGGAATATGAGCCCTAGTCACGTGGTATCAAGTTTTTTGCATCATTCCTGTTTTTTTACTTTGAGTTATACTTCCAATTTTAAGGAGAGAGCTATGTGTCTGTGATGGGAGTTAGCATTATGTGTCTGTGATGGGAGTTAGCATGCATTGAGAGGGGATTATCAGGAGTTGTTGAAATTGATGGTTCGTAATAGTTGGTTAATTTTAGACTGGTGCAGATCGAAAGTGTGTCTGTTTATAAATAATGTTATAAATACTAATGATCTTGGATCTCCTACCCTTGTTATTGTTCTAATTTCTTTTCTTCTCCTGGTAACCTAGACAAGGGGCCTGCATACATGCTACGCATTTGGGATCATGGTTTTTCCTCTATCCTAATTTGCTGACATTGGTGTCTATGCCCCACTGAGAACCTAAGGATAAATGGTGAAGTCTGTTGCCCAGTTACACTTCACCCTAACCTTATTTGTAGGGTTAGAGTGAATTTCCTTACTATTGCTAAGTAATTACTTTTGAAAAGTTTGACGTGAATATATACTTGTTAGATCAAACCATTTTGACTTGTGACACTTTCTGTAATAAGAATGGTTAGTTTGATGCCTTCATCTTCGTTAGTATTGGTGCTCTATTTATTGATACATCCGTATCGATTCTGCTTGTTACATTTACTCTTTTTCAAGTTTATTTTGGGTATTAGCTATTATTTCTCCTTGAATCAGGTGGGATTACTCCAACCCAGGATATCTTGATGCCCTAAAACACATGACTGATCTGAAAGAGGAAGGTTTGAACTAAAATGTGCTGTAAAGTTTTTTTTTTTTTTTTTTCAAATGTTTTGGCTCCTCAATAAAATTCTGTTATCTTAAGTCCAATAAATTTTTGTCATGATAAAATCCTTTGGCTAGAAAGGAAGTAGTAATGAGGTTAAGAGCTTTTAGTTTGATCAAATTCTTTTTCTTAAAAGTATGCAGGTAAAATCAAGACCCTGGCTTTGACAAATTTTGATACAGAACGGTTACATATAATTCTTGAAAATGGGATACCAATTGTTAGCAATCAGGTAATTTCTTCTCACTAAAGCTTTTAAATATGATTCAGTCCACAATAGTACTGCTTTTTTATGCGTTCATATGGTGGTGCTAGGTGCAACATTCTATTATAGACATGCGTCCGCAACAGAGAATGGCAGAACTTTGTCAGCTTACCGGAGTTAAGCTTATAACGTCTCTCTCTCACCCTCATGCGCCACACATGCAACTTTTATTTTGGTATTCAGTTTATTTTTTCTCTGTTGGATTTTCAGGTACGGAACTGTGATGGGAGGGCTCTTATCCGAGAAGTTCCTCGATACCAATTTATCAATTCCCTTTGCTGGCCCTCCTCTAAGTACCCCATCTTTGCAGAAGTATAAAAGGGTAACTTTTTTGCATAAATAATTTGATCTGCCGTCTTTCTTCAATTGTAATGTCTTTCGACATTTCTTGACTTGCTACTATGGATACTTTCAGATGGTTGATGCCTGGGGAAGCTGGAGCCAGTTCCAAGTTCTGCTTCAAACCTTAAAGAGGGTCGCTTCTAAACATGGGGTTTGCATACCAACTGTTGCTGTTAAGTATATACTCAATCAGGTAAAGGCATTGGACCTACCTACAAGTATTAAACATTGTATGAGTGTAACTCCAGATATCTTCAGTTTTAGTTTACTTGGAAAAAAATTTTGCTTTGAGAAAATACAGCCCTCGGTTGCTGGGTCTATGATAGGCGTTAGGCTTGGCCTGTCGGAGCATATTCAGGACACAAAGGCTATATTCTTGCTCACTTTGGACGAAGAAGACATGGCGGCCATATCAGAGATATCGAAGAAAGGAAGGGATTTGTTGAGAGTGATTGGTGATTGTGGTGACGAGTACAGAAGAGCATAATGTTCAGAGTATAACCTAAAAAGGAATTAACAAGAGTTACAATTTGATCGAGTACATATATACATGATAGAGAAATGAATGATTTTTTATTTTATTTTTTATGAAAGCCTAGTGAGCGAGAATAGAGAAATGAATGAGTACATATGCATTCACTTTAACTTTTAGAATTTTAAATTTTCACATTTGTTGGTAATTATGACGCAAATCAGATGTCGGCCGGATAATCTACCGGTTGAGTCGGTTGACCAAGGATGGAACTAGCGGAAATTGCCAGAGAGGTGAACCGATGGTCGAGCAAGTTGTTTGGTAGTTTAGATTGCTTACTATTTTTGTTGTCATGAGCTAGGCTTCTATAGGGGGCATCCTAGGGCTCGTAGGGTACAACTCTTGATGGTCACAAGGCATCAGGGTTTGATGACGTCAAATAGTGTGCTTCGTAAATATTTTTGGGTTGTTGTAAGCTCTATGGCTCTTCCTTTATAAAAAAGAAATAAAGACACTGACCCTTATGTTTTATGGTTATTACATGAACTATTCTTATTTCAAAAATATTACACGGAGTACCCCCTCTCTTTTATATTTTATTTAGAAAATTAAAAAATAGGGTTAGTTAATGTTATAAGTTTCTATAAAAAATATAAAACATAGGAATGGTCCGTGTAATTACTTTCAAAGTAGGGTAGTTAGTGTAATAAGTATAAAACATAAGGATAGTTAACGTAAAATGCCCTTATAAAAAAAACTATAATAGAGCCTCTTCATAGAAAACAATATATGTCTAATGTGGATTTCTATTTAAGGCTATCCTAAATGGAAAATATTAAAAATAAATGGACTCTACAAAGGACATGTAGAGTCCTTGGTAGAGTTTTTCAATATTTATATGGCATATGAAAAAGGGTCCAACATAAATATTTACTTATCATATTATAATGAAAAGACGTTTTTTGTTTAATGACACATAGGATATTGATAAATAAGGAGACCAATCATTGGGGACATATTTTGTTATAGTTGGATTTCTATATCAAAGAAATGACATGTAGACATAAAAGCATTCTTAAAAGGAGTTGACACATGAGATAGAGTGTGAGTTCTTCGTTTAAGAAACTCAATAATAGAGCCTCTCTACAGAAGAAAAAAAAAAAATCTTCAATGGGACTTTCTAAGGCTCTATCATAGGTGAAAAATATTAAAAATAAAGGGGCTTTATGAGGGGCTCTATATGTAGAGTCCTTGATAGAGTTTTTCTATGTCTATGTGGCATATGAAAATGGGTCCCACGTAAATAGTTATTTACCATATTATAATAATAAAAATTGGAAATTGCTGAGAAACCCAATTTCGGAATGGGCTTTTATGTAATGCCCACCCGCTGGATTATTTTTATGAAATACCCAGAATTAAGTATTTTCACGTTAAATATTTCAAGATTCTCTATAGATGTTCTGTATTTACAAAATTTTCCATTATCATAGTTCCAAAAATACCCCTTCGCGCAAATTTGGACATCTATATATAATTTTGAATTCGCAATCTCAGATTTGGATTGTGAAATTCGTATTCTTCTTCTTCACGAGAAATTTGAAATCCATTGATATCATCTTTATCAGAGATCGCAAAATCGTTCGTAGTTCATTGTGGTTTTCGTCAGTTGAACGTCGATCATCCTTCATCATCATCGATCATCATCATCATCATCATCATCATCATCATCATCATCTTCGTGGTTTCCGGCGATTAGGTCAATTGTGGAGAGAAGATCTTCTTCTTTTCTTTTTATAGATCTTAAAACAAGGTGAGAGTTCAGATCTGTAGAAATTCATCCATCAGCTTCGTATATCTCGAAATTTATGCTGAATTTGAATTTGTTATGCAGATTATTAACTTAGAAAATGTTAGAGAGATATTTAATCTTGTTATTTTGTGCGAATAACATTCTCCGTATGTTTTTATACGGATAATGAGCATTATCCATAAGTTACAGACAGATAATAATTATTCTCCGTTATATTTAGACGGAGAATGTCTATTCTCCGTGTGTTTTAGACGGAGAATATCATTCTCCGTTTTACTTTAAACGGAGAATGATCATTCTAAGTTAGTTCCGAACGGAGAATATTTATTATCCGTTATATTTAGACGGAGAATGATCATTGTACGGATAATGAGCATTATCCATAAGTTACAGACAGATAATAATTATTCTCCGTTATATTTAGACGGAGAATGTCTATTCTCCGTGTGTTTTAGACGGAGAATATCATTCTCCGTTTTACTTTTAAACGGAGAATGATCATTATAAGTTAGTTCCGAACGGAGAATTTTTATTCTCCGTTATTTTTAGACGGAGAATAATCATTATTAGACGACAATTTTATTGTTCTATTTGTGACCTCTTATGTTTTTATGTTATCAGGGGGAAAGGTATGGAATCAAGTTGTTTAGTTAACATTTGTTTCAAGGGAGACATAGTTTCCTGTCGTGTCACACATGAAAGTACCGTGGATTTTTTAAAGATTAAAGTGTGCGATCGATGGACTTCTTTGGATCCACTTTCCTTCCGTTTCAGGTTTTTGCACTCTGATGGGACTGAACTGTATGTTGAAAGTGATTTTTGGCTTCGCTCATTGGTTGGTGGTTTTAACGGTACTCATGATGTGAGTTTTGATCTATTTGTGGAGCAAATATACTCTCCATGTTCTTCATCAACATCTTTTCCTTGTCAAAGCTTTCATATGGGACCTTCGTCTTCCTCCTTTAGTTCTTTGAGTAGATGTTCTCCTACTGTAAAGGACAAACGAGTAGTACAATTTTATGAGGGCTCAACTGAGACAGTGAAGAAGAGGAAATCGGATATGTGGCCTGGATCAATTACTGGTGTTGGTCAGATTTTTCTAAATGGTGTTGAAGAAGTTAGGAATGCTGTTAGAAAGGTATGTTTTGAATCTCGTCATCCATTCCACATTTTGAAATCTGAGCCGGGGAAGTATACTGTTTGCTGCAAGAATTACAAGACACATGCTTGTTTGTGGAGCTTCCATGCTATATCTATTTCGAAAGATAATCAAATTTTTGAGGTGAAGAGGTATGTGGGAGAACATAATTGTGGAGCTGGCTATATGGATAAAGGTAATCTAGTTGTTCCAGCAAAGTTTGTGAAAAGTTTGGTTAGTGACATTGTTCGGATGCATCCTAAAAAGTCCGCAAAATCTGTTGTCGAGGATTTCAAGGTCGACTACGGTTTATCTGTTACATATGGACAGGCATACCACGGAATTAGGCTGGTGCACCAGGAAATGTACGGAGATGATGTTAGATCTTACAGTGACTTGTGTTGGTATGTCAACAAGGTAAAGGAAACCAATAATGGTTCCGTTATCGACTTCCAGAAAGATGATTCATCAATGAGGTTTGAACGGCTTTTTCTTTCATATGGGGCTTGCGTAGAAGGCTTTCAATATTGTCGCCCAATGCTATATTTGGATGCTACTTTCCTTACAGGGAGGTTTAGAGGATGTTTGATGTCTGCTACAGCAAAGAATGGTAACCAACAGTTCTACCCTATTGCATACGGTATAGTCTCAGGCGAAGATGGTGACAATTGGGAATGGTTCCTTAGAAATCTAAAGAATATTGTTGGATGTAGTAGGCGTATTATTTTTCTTTCGGATCAAGGCACCGGTCTAGTTTCTGAAGTCCCTAAGTGTTTCCTAATGATTACCATAGCTATTGCTATTATCACATGAAGAATAACATACCGCTGAAAGAGAAAGGAAATGAAAGAGTGTATCCGCATGTACTTGAAGCTTGGAGGCAAGCAGTATATGCTCTAACTCCAGGTGTGTTAATGAGACAGATATATGCACATTTTCTATGCATTTACCATTAATTTAACACGGAGAATGACCATTCTCCGTGTCAGTAAGACGGAGAATAGTCATTCTCCGTACATATTACACGGATAATGACCATTCTCCGTCCTGCATAGAACGGAGAATATCATTATCCGTTAGCTTTTGAACGGAGAATGGTATTATCCATCTTGCATAGTACGGATAATGTTCATTCTCCGTTTCCGTCACACGGAGAATGAACATTACCCGTCTTGTATAGAACGGAGAATATCATTCTCCGTTAGCTTTTGAACGGAGAATGGTAATAACCGTCTTGCATAGTACGGATAATGTTCATTCTCCGTTTACTTCACACGGAGAATGACCATTCTCCGTCTTGCATAGAACGAAGAATGTCATTCTCCGTTAGCTTTTGAACGGAGAATGACTATTATCCTTATTTTAAACACGGAGAATGCACTTATTTTTAATAATTTTGTGAATTGACCGAATTCTTTATTAATTATTTGTTTTTCTCTATAAAGGTGGGTATAGACAAGCAATCAAGAAGATTTATGATCTGAATTGTGGTCATGTTATGAATTGGATGAATAAACAAAAACCTGAACACTGGTCAAACGCATTCTTCCCGGGATGTAGATACGGTGAGGTTGCTTCTAGTTGTGCAGAGTCATTCAATGCATGGATAAAGGCTGAGAAGAAATTGCCTATATCAGCAATTGTAAATGTCATCAGTGTGAAGATGATGAAGATGATTTCGGATCGCCACAAGGATGCAATTGGTTTGAATAGCAAATTGACTCCATACGCTGAGGATATGCTGAAGCAGCTTACAGATGATGGCATGTGTTATAGGGTATATCGGTCTGGTGATTTCGAATTTGAGGTGATCGCAGATACTTCCTCCCACATGGTGAATCTTCTTGATTGTCATTGTAGTTGTCGTAGATGGAAGGTATATGGATTCCCATGCAGCCATGCAATACAGTACATCAGAGTTGGTTCAGATAAATCTGTTTACGACTTTGTGGAGCAGTATTGGACATCAGATTATTACCAGAAGTTATATTCATGTGCTATTTGTCCAGTTCCAGATTGTGAAAAACAGTTTAAAAATAATCCCACTGATGTTGTTCTACCCCCTGTTCCGAAACGTGGTCCTGGACGTCCAAAGGCAGACCGTTATAAGAGCAAATATGAGAACAAGGGAAAAGAGAAGAGAAAGATAAGGTGCCAGAATTGTTTTGAATTATGCAATCACAATCGCACCACTTGTCCTCTGCCTCCACGTGCTGCTACGGTGTTCGATGGGGCAGCGCCCCCTCGTTAATACATACACATATATTCCTTCTTTTATATAATTATTTTTTGAATACATATGTTACATTTTTTGATATCAATGGTATAATAGTTTGAACTCTGTATATCTGATGTTTCACATATATACTAACAGCATAAGAACTTATTATCCGTTATACTCTGATTTTATAATGCATTGAATGACCATTCTCCGTGTATCTAACACGGAGAATGGTCATTTATAGATCAAAATACAAGGAGAAAGTCATTCTCCGTGTGTATTAACATGGAGAATGACCATTCTCCGTTTATTTTAAAATGGAGAATGATATTCTCCGTTTTAGAAGCACGGAGAATAATATTCTCCGTTTAATTTGACATGGAGAATTACATTCTCCGTGTTAGATACACGGAGAATGGTCATTTATAGGTCAAAATACAAGGAGAATGTCATTCTCCGTGTATTTTAACACGGAGAGAATGACATTCTCCGTGTAATTTAACACGGAGAATGACCATTCTCCGTTTTAAAATACACGGAGAATGCTCATTTCTAGGTCAAAATACAAAGATAACGTCATTCTCCGTGTATTTTAACACGGAGAATGGTCATTCTCCGTGTTAGATACACGGAGAATGATCATTGTCCGTGTTAGATACACGGAGAATGATATTTCTAGGTCAAAATAAACAGAAAATGTCATTCTCCGTATATTTTAACACGGAGAATGACATTATCCGTGTGTATTAATACGGAGAATGATCATTCTCCGTGTCAAAATATACGGAGAATGTCATTCTCCGTGTTAAAATATACGGAGAATGACATTTCTAGGTCAAAATACAAAGAAAATGTCATTCTCTGTGTATTTTAACACAGAATCAAACAACAGAACTTTAACAAAACAGATTTACATATATAGAACAAAGTAAATTAGTCGGAAAACTGAGTTTCATTACAAAGGACAACAAATACATTACAAAAGAAACCTGACAGACAGAATATATATAGGGAATTTCTTAGCCAATTTACATTGTCATTTTATTTTATGATACAAAAGGAATTGTACAGTCACCCATAAGCAAAAGCTTAGCCAAAGTTAGCCTGCTCTTTACAATAATATCGTGAACTGCTTTGTTTGTTTTCTTTTGTAAATCAAATGTAGCTTTCGACAAGTTTTCAATATAATACGCAACATACAGCAGGCAGCTGGGTGATAGTTGCTGTGGGCAATCTTTACAAACCTTGAGCTCTGTTGTTTCATATTCCTGAATTGCTGGGCTTTTGTCCCTCATCGATGCAATCTTCTTCATTACAATTGGCTCGATTTTATTCTTCATGTAATTTGCATCCTCGATTCCCTTAGCGCCCGTGTTTTTCCTCAATGAGTTGTAGTGTGTCCAAACATAGGAGCTGAAGTTGAATGCCAGCAGTGTATAGTGTTTATTCTCTTCACGGAAGAGTGGCACGAATAACCATTCGATGTCATCCTCCAACTCCATGATAAAATCTTCTATATCAGCTTTGAAATTGTACAATGCTCCAGATGTTGGGTTTTCTACATCGGCAAACTTAGCGGTACGCTGTTTTGCAGAAAAAAAAAACAAAAAACAAAAAACAAATCATGAGTTAGTTTTTTACAACAATATTAGTAGGTGTACACATTAATATTTATTTTTCAGTTTTGATTCTTACCAATGAATGGGGCATCATGATTGCAAACCAATTACATTGTGCACCCTGCGAGCTTGACTGAACGGTACGTCTTGTTTCGGCTTGTACTTCGTTCATAATCTTTATTGTGAAGTTCATAACATTGGCCTCTATTTCATCCATATTTAATATGTCTTGTACTTCTTTAGCATTAAAGAGCAAGGTAACATCATTGTTCCTTTTTCTTATTTTACAACCTTCTGGAGCAGTTGGAAAGTATTGGTATACATTTTCACTGCACATAAATTTAGTTTCGATTATGTTAATAATATAGGTTAATGATATAATTGTAAAAAAAAAAGTAACTCCAACAGAGAGAATGATCATTCTCCGTTATGAATTGGACGGAGAATGACTATTCTCCGTGTATTATAACACGGAGAATGACTATTCTCCGTGTATTTTAACACGGAGAATGACATTCTCCGTGTATTTTTACACGGAGAATGATCATTTCTAGGACAAAATACACAAAAAATGTCATTCTTCGTGTATTTTTACACGGAGTATGATCATTCTCCGTTTACTTTGATACGGAGAATGGACATTCTCCGTGTTAATACACGGAGAATGACCAGTTCTAGGTCAAAATACAAGGAGAATGTCATTCTCCGTGTATTTAACACGGAGAATAACATTCTCCGTGTAAGAAACACGAAGAATGCTCATTCTCAGGACAAAATACACAGAAAATGCCATTCTCCGTGTATTTTAACACGGAGAATGGTCATTCTCCGTGTTAGATACACGGAGAATAGCCATCTCTAGGTCAAAATACAAAGGAAAATGCCATTCTCCGTGTATTTTAACACGGAGAATAACATTCTCCGTGTTAGATACACGGAGAATGACAATTCTCCGTGTTAAAATACACGGAGAATAAACAAGAATGATCATTCTCCGTTGTGAATTGTACAGAATTTGGTTCAAGTTTAGAATACTTACGTTGGAGTCATCCTTCTTGGGTATACGATGCTCCTGTATAGATGCTTCAGCTGATCGTCTGCTTGGTTCCAAAGCCTGAGTTTTTGATATTGCATCAGCATTTTTCCCTCTTTCACTAGCTTGGCTGTTTGAGGAGAATCTTCTTCAAGTTCTTCATTTTCTGACATCTTTTTTTTTTTTCGTCTACCTTCTCGGGACTGGAAGGAGCTTTTCTTTTCTCACCAGAAGTTACTTTCTTATTGGTACTGGACGGAGCTCTTCTTTTCCGACCAGCAGCTACATTCTTACTTGTAGCATCAGCTGTTTTCTTCTTTTCTAATGTTGTAAAATCATCATCCGCTGGAGCATTTGATTGTTTTTTAATCCCTCCTAGTTCTCTTGCTCTTGTGTAATATTTTTGAGGAACTGCTTTAGTCTCCTCCCCAAGTTGCAATACTTTGGCCATTGCTTCAAGGTTAACAATTGTATCATTCTTCTGTTTGATTTCGTCATTCAATGATGCAACTTCCTCTAGAAGTTTGTTGTTATCACTAATGAGCTTTTCATTCTTCTTTCTGAGATTGTCTGTTTCTTTCACTAATATAAAAACAAACAACAACAAGAGGTATGATGTCAATATTATATAATCTTCTTTTTAAAAATAATGAAAAATATTATTATCCGTTTACTTTAATCCGGAGAATGTCCATTCTCCGTGTTAAGATACACGGAGAATAACATTCTCCGCGTCAAAAATACACGGAGAATGTCATTTCTAGGTCAAAATACAAGAAGAATGTCATTCTCCGTGTTAAGCTAAACGGAGAATGCTCATTCTCTGTTAGACTTACAAGGACAATGGGCATTCTCCTATAACATAAACGGAAAATGACTATTCTCCGTGTTAAGATATACGGAGAATAACATTCTCCGTGTCAAAAATACACGGAGAATGTCATTCTCCGTGTTAAACTAAACGGAGAATGTCTTTTCAAGGTCAAAATATAAGTAGTGACATTCTCCGTTTAGTTTAACACGGAGAATGACATTCTCCGTGTATTTTTGACACGGAGAATGTTATTCTCCGTGTCAAAAAACACACGGAGAATGGCCATTTCTAGGTCAAAATACGGAACGTCATTCTCCGTGTTAAAATACTAGCGGAGAATGTCATTCTCCGTGTATTTTAACACGGAGAATGCTCATTCTAAGTGTGTATTAACACGGATAATGACATTCTTCGTGTATCTTAATACGGAGAATAACATTATCCGTGTTAGAAACACGGAGAATGATCATTTCTAAGTCAAAACACACAGAAAACGTCATTCTCCGTGTACTTTGACACGGAGAATGACATTCTCCGTGTTAGATACACATAATTACAAATTAAAATTTTGAAAAAATAGAATATTTTACCTTTTAGAAGTAGCTCCTCAACACGTTGACGAAGCTTCTCATTATCAGCAGTAAGCTCAGATTTCTGCTTTCTAAGGGAGTCTAGTTCCTGTTCCGACCCCTTTGCCTCCAGTTCTTCAACTCTTCTACGGAGTTTCTCATTATCAGCAATAAGGAGCGATTTCTCGTTCCTTATAGAGTCTAACTCCTTCTCCAAGCCATCAGTAACGAGATCCACAGCACGTTGTTGGGCTATATCTGCCTCTAGTTTTTGGGCTCTTTCTTGGAGTTGCTCATTCTCAGCGATAAGCTGAGATTTCTCCTCCAAGACACGCAACATATCTTTATTCTCAGCTATGTTTGTTGCTGGTGCTTGGGCTTCAGCTTGTGGTTCTTCTTCATCAACAGCATTATCTCCACCTTCTATACTATGCTGCTCTGCTGGGTCTTCTACTTCTTCAACAGTCAATGTAACAAAATCTTTGAATATCAATTCAGAATTCGTTTGAGCCCCTTGATATTCATTTTTGAGGAATATAGAGATTCTATTCCCATCCCATGTGTAAAATCTCGGGTATGTGCTTATTGGTTTGCACTTCCTTTCCAACAGTTGACTGTGCTCTGCAAACCAATACAAGAAATATATCGTACAACCTTCAATCTTCTTGTACGATATCTCAATGTCCCCATCTTCAGCTTTTGTAACAGCCCTCTTTATGCTGTCCATGACGTACCCCAAAATAATCCGTGGCCAACAGATGCTTTTTATAACATCTATGCTCTCCACCAGAGCGAAGAACTTGTACGGCAAGTTCGACCCACCCATTCTGGTGAAGAATGCTGTTTGGCACAAGTTGAATATTATTAACCTGGCCAACTCATCAGGACTTGCATTTCTATCCCCCAACAGCTCTAAGATCTTTTTCTTAACTTCTGCATTTTTTCCCTTGGAATTTGTCAGCAGTCTTTTGAAGTGTTCTGTACACATACTGAATGAGTCTGCTGGTGGGGGGTCTTCTATTTTTTAGTGATGATCTTTAGATACTTCTCATCAACTTCCCCGTCATCATTCATTGGCAGACCGAAAATGGTTGCCATCTCATCAGCAGTTGGTGCTACCTTGACACTGCTGCTCAACTGGAAATATCCAATGCTATCTTCTTCTAAGTAAGTCCCCATCAAGTTCTCCAGACCTTGTGTGACTTTAGATAGTTCTGCCTTTTTCACCTTGGATCTGTAGAATACATCTATGAAATTGTAGAATCCAACATTCTTCAAGGTTTCAATAACTGCTTCAGGCAAATGGCCACACTTTTCCTTCACCTCATCCATAAGAGAGAGTAATGGGGTGAATGTTGCACGGAAAAGTCTTTCTTCTTTGTTCCTGACAGTTTTTTTTCCTAAAAAAACAACAATTAGGTTTACGTCAACATTCTTCTTTATTATAATAAGGAGAATGATCATTCTCCGTGTAAAAATACATGGAGAATATCATTCTCCGTGTACTTTTACACGGAGAATACCACTCTCCGTGTATTTTTACACGGAGAATGATCATTTCTAGGACAAAATACACAGAAAATGTCATTCTCCGTGTATTTTAACACTGAGAATGAGCATTCTCCGTTTACTTTGACACGGAGAATGGTTATTCTCCGTGTTAATACACGGAGAATAACCAGTTCTAGGTCAAAATACAAGGAGAATGTCATTCTCTGCGTCAAAATACAAGGATGTCATTCTCCGTGTATTTTAACACGGAGAATAACATTCTCCGTGTTAGAAACACGGAGAATGTTCATTCTGAGTACAAAATACACAGAAAATGCCATTCTTCGTGCATTTTAACACGGAGAATAAATTCTCCGTGTTAGAAACATGGAGAATGGCTCATTTCTAAGACAAAATACACAGAAAATGCCATTTTTCGTGTATTTTGACACGGAGAATAACATTCTCCGTGTTAGATACACGGAGAATGCTCATTCTCAGGACAAAATACAAGAAAAATGTCATTCTTCGTATATTTGAACACGGAGAATAACATTCTCCGTGTTAGAAACACGGAGAATGCTCATTCTCAGGACAAAATACACAGAAAATTCCATTCTCCGTGTATTTTAAAACGGAGAATGGTCATTCTCCGTGTTAGATACACGGAGAATGGCCATCTCTAGGTCAAAATACAAGGGAAAATGCCATTCTCCGTGTATTTTTGACACGGAGAATGTTATTCTCCGTGTATCTTAACACGGAGAATGGACATTCTCAGGACAAAATACATAGAAAATTTCATTCTCCGTGTATTTTAAAACGGAGAATGGTCATTCTCCGTATTAGATACACGGAGAATGGCCATCTCTAGGTCAAAATACAAGGGAAAATGCCATTCTCCGTGTATTTTAACACGGAGAATAACATTCTCCGTGTTAGAAACACGGAGAATGCTCATTCTCAGGACAAAATACACGGGAGAATGCCATTCTCCGTGTATTTCAACACGGAGAATAACATTTTTTTATGTAATGCCCACCCCTTGTTAGGTACACGGAGAATGGCCATCTCTAGGTCAAAATACAAGGGAAAATGCCATTCTCCGTGTATTTCAACACGGAGAATAACATTCTCCGTGTTAGAAACACGGAGAATGGCCATCTATAGGTCAAAATACACGGGAGAACGCCATTCTCCGTGTATTTCAACACGGAGAATAACATTCTCCGTGTTAGATACACGGAGAATGCTCATTCTCAGGACAAAATACAAGAAAATGCCATTCGCCGTGTATTTTAACACGGAGAATAACATTCTCCGTGTTAGAAATACGGAGAATGCTCATTCTCAGGACAAAATATACAGAAAATTCCATTCTCCGTGTATTTTAAAACGGAGAATGGTCATTCTCTATGTGTATTAACAGACGGATAATGTCATTCTCCGTGTATTTTAACGGAGAATGGTCATTCTCCGTGTTAGATACACGGAGAATGACCATTTCTAGGTCAAAATACAAGGGAGAACGCCATTGTCCGTGTATTTTAACACGGAGAATGGCCATTTCTAGTTCAAATGACACAGAAAGGGCATCATCCGTGTATTTTATAGATGGAGAATGATTATTCTCATTTGCCGCGTCAATATAAATGGAGAATGAACAGGACTGAAAGTTTTACCCTTTTTTTTTCCCTTCTTCTTGATCTTCTTCTTCACCTCCTGCTACTTCTTGTTGTTGTTGTTCTCCGTGTTCTTGTTCTTCTACTTCTTCTTGTACTTCTTTTTCTTTTGTGATGTTTCGTTTACGAGCAACCCTCTTAACTTTCACCCCTTGTTTCTTTTGTTTTCCAACATCTACTTGTTCTCCGTCTTCTCTAACTCGGTCTACATCAATTGATGATGATTGCGACATTGTGTGAAACTTGCGAATGGAGATTCGCTGGCGCTTTCTTGTAGGAATTTTCTAAGATTTTTGGAGGAGATGACCTAAAATCGAAAGCGAACAGAGTATGGAAGAAGAGGGAGCGAACGAAACATTTTTTTGAAGAGTTGGTGGGTTTGTATGTAATTCTCCCTCTTCTGGAATCGAACCATTTTTCTGAAGAGTTGCTGGGTTTATGGATATTCTTAATAAATTAGAAGGGCAAAAAGGTCATGCCGTCCCCTTTTATATATATTTTAGATAATGCTGGGCACGCGATGAAAGTTTCTTTTGGGGTAGGTTTTTCATAAAACTTTTTAAATTTTTGGGCATTTCATAAATTTTCCCTAATAAAAATGTTATTTTTTGTTTGTTTAATACCACGTAGGATATGAATAATATGGATACAAACCATTATAGACATCTTCTTAATATAATTGGGTTTCCATATGAAAAAAAAAACAAGTACATATAAAAGTCTTCTTAAAGAGGACTTGCACATATGATAAAAATCCAAAAATAGAAATAAAAAAAAAATCATTGGAGAAGGCCTAATGGTCAGTTTGGGAAGGGAGTTTCGAAAATAAAATTGAGGTTTCCCATCTCTAATCCCAAGTTGGCCCAAAGGTTTCCTATCTCTAATCCCAGTTTGGGTTAAAGATAATCTATTTGTGAGACGTCCTCACAAAGTCCTATTGCTAATCTATAGTTGAGTTAGTAATGTTTGTTATGATCGTCGTGTCCAATTTAGGCCTCTAAACGATCACAAGACCATTGACTAATACGCCTGGAACCTCTGTTAATCAAACATCTATTCCCCAACAGAATTTCTTTGATGCTTTTTGTCATGTCCATATTACATCTGAGCAGATAAGTTATCCTTTGACCCTCTTTGCCATGTTCATATAACCTCTGAGCAAATATGTCATATCTTAGAATCATACTATCACGTCCTCCATAACTCTGGTAGTTCGTTTCATTTTTCCAACATATTAAGCCTTTGTTATCAAGTCCACATAACCACTGAACAACATAAGTCTCAATCACACAAACAAGCTTGACAAAAAGATTGAGCTTTTATTTTCGAAATACAAAAAAAGGATACAAAAGTTGTCTTAAAAAAAGCCAAAAAGTACATTTTACAAAGGAGCTTTAGAAAGTTATATTATTTTCTCCCTCAATATGTTTATCTGAAATTATTTCTTGGACTGGGCCCTCACCATTGCCTCTCGTCAAAGCACTTCACTATTTTCGTACTTGGTCAGAGGTGCATACTTTTCGGTTACTTTGACCCAATCACGCTTAACTGCTTCCCTAGTCTGTTGAAATATTGCGAGTATGTTATTCAGTAGTTGGCATTGTGCGATTTCCCGTTTAAGATCTTCCTCCAAGATCTATAACATTTCTTGAGATTGCCAGATGGTTTCTTTCAACGCTTCTATCTCGAAAGAAATACAAATCTCTTGGGAAGCATGAAAGGTCAAAGAAGAAGTTGTGGAATTCCATTCATGACCGAGTTTGTCCTGATGCTCATCATGGATCTTCTTCTTTTCTTCAAAGTCTACTTCGAGTACCCTGTGTTCTACATATATTTTATCATACTCTTCAGCAAAGAAGGGAGTCAGGTATCCCTATCGTAGTTGTAATATATACCTGATGAACCAACTTCTCCAGCTCATCAAGGATCTGCTCCATCTCCTAAGCTCTGTTTTCATTGCCAAACCTTCTGATGGCTTTTGTTTGATAGAGGAAAGTGTCATTAAGCTCATCAAAAGGGAGACTCTTGTCAAGCACTAGGTCTAGGTCAGCCTCCAATGTGCCATAAGAAGTTGTAACTTGAATCGAGACTAGCCTTTCCAAATAAGTCCAAACTTGGAGTCAGAGGTACTCTAAATGAAGGATCCGTTTGAGGAGGACATGGGCTCTCATTTTGAGAAGGCTAATTGATGCAGTCACATCAGTCGATAGCTGTGCGGTGGATGATGAAGCTGCTAAAAGAAAAAATGTTTTGGTAATCAATTTAGATTATTGAAATAAAGCATTAAAGGTTCGATTTTTATACCTTCAATTGGAGGAAGAGCAAGGACCTCCCTAGCCACTTCAGGTATATGTTAGTCCCGGGGCATAATTTTTTGTTATTCACAGATCGTTAGATGGAAATCTCGATCTATTAGAAAGAGTGAGATGGATAAAAGTAACTTAGCAGGCAAAATAAAGATCAACGCAATTCTGCTGGAGATAAAAGTAACTTAGCAGGCGAAATAAATATCACCGCAATTCTGCTTGAGAGATTAAGATCAATTTTGCTGGGGTGATTAACATCACTGTTGTTCAAATCAAGATTTGCCCTATTGTGATCTGCTCTCAGGAACCAGCAAGTTCGAAAGAACTTCTGGAACGCTTGCTGTCACCTACTTTCACGAACTCGAAGAACTCCAATGGCAGCGGCGACACAACTCTTTTTTAACGTTCTGTTCCTTTTTGCAACACCATTTGATTGAGGGGAGTACGGAGCAGTTGTCTCGTTGATAATTCCATGTTCTCTGCAGAACGATGCGAATTCATGAGACCTATACTCCAGTAGCAGGGGATAATTCCATGTTCTTAGAAGCAGGGGATCGATTATTTCGACACATATGCTCTAGTAGCGCGGATGAAGACCATTAGGATGTTGATTGCTCTGAGCACAATTCACAAGCTGGTAATTCATCAGATGGATGTTAAGACCGCTTTTCTGAATGGTGAATTGACTGAAGAGATTTACATACAATAACTAAAAGGATTCGTCGTCAAGGACCTCGAAGACAAAGTCTGTAAGTATGTAAAATATCTGTACGGTCTAAAGCAATCTCCCAAGATGTGGCATGAGAAGTTTGATAAAGTCATAAGATCAAACGGTTACAGGGTCGGCAAGACGGACAAGTGTGTGTACACAAAGTTTGCTGACGGGAGAGGAGTTATCATTTGTCTCTACGTGGACGACATGCTGATCTTGGGTACAAATCTAGCAAGTGTCACTGAGACAAAGAAGTTCCTCTCATCTAAGTTCAGCATGAAGGACTTAGGGGAAGCTTATGTTATCCTAGGGATAAAGATCATCCGGACGTGTGACTCCCTTAACCGATTTTTGGTAAATTTATATTTTTCCTAAAAATATTCTAATGGAAGTATAATATTATTCCATATGAGTTCTTTAGATTAATTATTTGTTAATATTGCTAAAGTTTGATTTTACTGTCAAGGCTGATTTTAAACTGGATATTACCAATTCTAGTTTTCTACTAAATTACAAAATTATTGTTATTGCTAACTGATTTCGAAATTACTTATTAATCAGAAAAATTGTGATTTTGTTTGAATTCGAAATTTCTGATTGAGACAACCTGTTTTAAAACTATTGGAGGAGAATGTTTGGATTTTGAATTTTAAAATCTATTTGAATTTTGAAAAAACTGTTATTGTTTAGAAATTTTGAGTTTAGAAATCTGTTTAAAAATCTGTTTAAATATCCTAATTTAAAAATATGTTAAAACAGTTTTAGATTTTAAAAATCTGTTTGGATTTCGAATTCGAAAATCTATTACTAATTTCTCTAGTTTAGCCCCAGATCTACTTGTAATTACCACATCTGCCATTGTATAATACACCCAGATCTACCCTAATTTACATCACTGCCATTTTAGATTAGACCCCAGATCTACATTATTTACATTCATGCCACTATATTAATTTATTATAAATACAGTGTAATATTTTAATATTATGGCACACAATTCTATGCACTGACAACTGTCAGCCCACTCTCTCTCTCTTACTTCCCTCTCTCTGCTCGAGGAGCACCGCCGCTGGCCGACCCCCGGCCATCGACCACCGCCGACCGCCACCTTGTAGCCTAGCAGGTCTCGACTGCTGAGCTGGACTTTGGAGACCGTGCAGTCGAACAGAGCGCCACCGCCTCTGTTTCTTTGAGAAGCGCGCCTTGCTTCGAGCAGGGTGCCACCTCGGAGACCGCACAGCCTCTCGCCATCCGTGCTATGCCTCGTGTAGCTCGCCGCCCCTTCAGAACTCGAGCGGTCATCTCGAGTTCTGTGCGACCGAACTTCGAGAAGCGCGCCGAGCCACCGCCATCAGTGTAGAGCGCCACCGCCATCAGCCAAGTTGACGTAGAGTCGCCGCCGAGCCAGAGATCAGAGCCTCGCCGAGCCTCGAGGAGACCCCGTCTCGATTTTAGTTCCTCGCCGCCGTCCTCAGACCGTGTAGCCGTTCGCCACCGGAGGGAGCTCAGATCCGACGACTGGATCTTCACCGAGACACCGGAGCGCCACCAGCTCGCCGTCAGTGCTCAGATCTCGCCGCCGCGCCATGGATCGACGTCCCCTTCAGGCCGATGAGCCCTTCTCGATCTATTTGAACCCCATCTCCTCTTTATTCCTCTGTAGAATTTGGGTTCTAATTGGGAATTAGGGTTTTTGTGAGAAGAAGACCTAGAAGCTAGGGTTTCACTTTGGGTTAGGGTTTCCTAACATTGACAGGGATGAAGAAAGACTTAGGGTTAGGTTTTTTGAACGGTCGGATCTAGGGTTTCTGACCTAGAAATTTGGGGGCTAGGGTTTCGGCATGGAGGATCATTAGGTTTGGAAGTGTGGACTGTGAAGGAGACGAAGAAGAATGTGAGGGAGAGCTCGAGATTTCCAGAGCTTAAAGATGAATAGATGGGGTCTGTCGGTTGGGAAGAAGCCCGAGCTTAGGGTTTGTAGTTGAGAGTCGATTGTGAGTAAATAGAGAAGGGAAGATAGAGATGGAGGCTGTGGGACTGGAGAGAAGCTTTAGGGTTAGGGTTTGGGAAGCTCGAAGAGGAAGAAGACGAAGTAAGGATGGGGAGATTTTGCTCGGTTGCTGGAAAGTCGGATCTAGGGTTTGTAGTCGGCCGAAGAAGATAGAAGTTTGGGCTAGAGGGAAGAAACGAAGTGGAATGGGTGGCTTCTCCCCGGAGAAGACGAAGTGGGGGTTGCTCGCCGGAGAAGACAAAGAGACGATGGGGGAGCTCTCTCGAATGTTCGGCTGAGTTCTGATCAGAAGAGAGAGAAGGTTGATGGGATTATATGTTAAGAATTGGGCCGGGTTTCTGGGCCACAGGGTCGGGCTTAGGGATTGGGCTGTATTGGTTACAAAAATTAAGGTTTAATTGTTAATGTCTTATAGAGAAGAGAATGGATTATATGTGAAAGGATGGGCCGGGTTGGAAAAAATTGGAATCGGGCTTAGTTCTTTTTAAAACAGTTTAATTTTTGTTAAGTAGTAGAAGTTAACAGAAGGGTATGTGGGCTAAGGGTGCGGGCTGATTGCTGGACTGGAACATTAGAAATAGTTTAAAGGAGAATAATAATAAACAGCAGTATTTGTTATGTGGGCTGGGTTTATATAGGTATGATTGTGTGTATATGTATTTTTATAGACCATCTTAGTATAAAATATAATGTATAAATGCTACCTTGTTTATTAGCATAAAATAAAATATCTTGTAAACATATAAATATAAATTCATATTATTAGTTATTATTATTTTGCAAATTATTCCAAAAAGGATTTTATATAACTAATATTACTTGTTAATATAAAAAGCTTCTAAATAAATAAAGATCTTTAAATGTATATATATTGTATATATAATTATTATTAGTTAATATTGAATACTATTAAATGTTTTCCTTTATTACCAATTGATAAATTAATAATTTCTTATAAAAGTATTTTGTGACTAAAACTATTTTAAAGGTTATTAAACTATTTTCATAGTAAATAGTTAGATATTGGTTAGAAAGATGTTAGATAGTTATTGTAGTTAATTCAAAACCCTGATCAATTGTACAAATATAACAGGTGAATCATTACAACCATGCAGTACTATTCTCGTGCAACCAAACCGAGGCAAGTATACTGACTCGACTTGTACCTTATTTTTTGTCTTACATTCATGTGCCATGTTCTCATATCGGATACGAGATACACACGATTGTCTTGTACCATTGTTCATTGCTTGTGAGTCATTGTCTATTGCGGGGTTTGGGGAAATATTAGCTTTTGTGTGACCACACCAACATACGTAATTGTGGATAGCCTAATCGTACAATTCACGTACGATGAAGCCGTATCTTGTAGAATTGATTGACTCATTGACTCATTGATTGATTGCTCCTAAGCCGGTCACACATTAGTTTTAATATTTCAAAATTATCACAATTGCATATTGATTGTCGTGATTCATTGCCTTGTACATTGATAGCCGTGTTCATTGTCTAGCATATTGATTGTCGTCCATTGCCTACAGTTTTACATTTCATTTCTGGTACCGTAGTTTCACTTCCATTTCTGGTATTCTGGTTTCACCTTGTATTCTGTACTACAGATTATATTGTATATTGTCTGGTCAATGTTGTACTTTACTTTTTTCCTGACAGGATACGTTACAGGTGAGTGGGAGATTACATGGAGCTTGTGATTGCATCAGGATATTGTAGCTTTCATTTTACTTTATTTTTCTGGAGATTGTATCTTGGATATTCATTATTGTATATTTATTTTATTTGACCGAATTTGTCTCCGGCTGATTTTGTATTTAAAGGACTTGATGGATATTGGTGATTTTCTGGGAACGTTATAAAAGCTGTGTTTGTTTACATTATATTGTGACTTGGAGTTTTCCTTAGTATTGTACAGCTTACTTCGTCGTGTCCATCGACGAAGGCTGAGCGTGTCCGACTCGTATCCGATTATTCGGGAGCGGGTCGTGACATATTTTTTGTGGTGGCCCATGCAGGTCTATCCTAATGACACTTAATCAATAAAGTGTTATTGGAGGACCAGCAAAAGCTAAGGAAAACTCATCACTGCATAGGAACTGCGGAAAAATGGTTTATTGTTTATGATTTATGGTTATTGATATTTAAAAATTGATTTTACTTATGATTTTTAGGATAGTTTATGATTTTTCTAGGATATAGCAATCAACAGTTTATTTTTTTTTTACAGGACGGTCGCAACGACGAACGCTGGGACCAGTGAGCAGCCTGCACCCAGTGCACAGGAGCAGCTTCCACCGCCTCAGCCTCAGCCGCTTCCTCCGACGATGACGTTCGATGGCACGCAAGTGATGGCCATGTTCCAGCAATTCATGGAGGCCCAGAATCAACAGGCTGCATAGTTCATAGAGGCTCAGAGTCAGCAGGCCGCACAATTCAGAGCGACCGTCGTCGACTCACTCAGGACCAGAGAGCCGGCTCCACCAGCACCGCCAGCACCACCGGCACCAGCAGCGCCGAGGCCAGGAACTGCCAAGGACTATTAGTTCCTCCGTCCGATGGATTTTTGGGGCAATGAAGGGATAGTCTACGCAGACGAGTGGCTGGAGAATGTTGAGCGGTCATTGAAGATGGTGAGGATCCCGGACGTCGAAGTTGCGAGCATGCGACTTTTCGACATTGCTAGGGCTTGGTACCGGGAGGAGCCTCAGCTAGCAGAGCCCGGAGTTTCCTGGAAGGATTTTAAACTGCTGTTCCAGGAGAAGTTCTTTCTGGATGTGGAGCGGGACGAGCTTAGGATGCAATTTGAGGCGTTACAGCAGGGGAGTATGACAGTGGCCCAGTATACATCGGAGTTCACCCGACTCAGCAGGTTCGCAGAGAACGTAGTCAGTACGCCGAAGAAGAGGGCCTGGAAGTTCAAGAAGGGCCTCACCAGAGAGCTGCATCATGCAGTAGCTATCAGTCAGGCCACGACCTATGCGAGCATCCTTAAAGTTGCTCAGGGAGTGGAGAAGGAGATGGACCCGAAGCTTAAGCGGGACCGAGACATTGGCGCCAGCAGTTCCCAGGGTCCACTGAAGCGGACCGACACTCAGCAGAGGCCACTTCAGCATCAGCATCATGTTCGAGCACCGACATCGCCGAGGCAGCAGGGACAGATTCAGACTCCGATGTACTTCTCTTGCGCATATTACAAGAGGCCGGAACACCGTGGCGAGGAATGCCACAAGAAGTTAGGGCAGTATTTGGTTTGTGGATCTGCCACTCACCAAGTGAGAGATTGCCCTGCAGCTTTCACTCGTCAGGAGCCAGCACCAGAGCAGCAGCAGGAGGACCTGGTCTTTGAGGATCAGTAGTAGCTGCAGGAGCGCAGCCGAGTGGACCATTATCTTTCTTACTTGCTTGTAGTAGCTGTATTTCTTTTATATTGCCTATTTTGAGGCTTGTCTCTGAGTTTTTCTTGCATTTACTAATTTTTTATATTGTCTAGTGACTACTTGTTAGTCCTTGTTATTTTACTATATAAATAAATCATTTAGTTTTCTTGTCGCCTTTAACAAATTTTGATTGATTTTGGACACTGTAAAACCCTTGAAATTTCGAGGACGAAATTTTTGTAAGGGGGGTAGATTTGTGACTCCCTTAACCAATTTTTGGTAAATTTATATTTTTCCTAAAAATATTCTAATGGAAGTATAATATTATTCCATATGAGTTCTTTAGATTAATTATTTGTTAATATTGCTAAAGTTTGATTTTACTGTCAAGGCTGATTTTAATACTGGATATTACCAATTCTAGTTACAAAATTATTGTTATTGCTAACTGATTTCGAAATTACTAATTAATCAGAAAAATTATGATTTTGTTTGAATTCGAAATTTCTGATTGAGACAACCTGTTTTAAAACTATTGGAGGAGAATGTTTGGTTTTGAATTTTAAAATCTATTTGAATTTCGAAAAAACTGTTATTGTTTAGAAATTTTGAGTTTAGAAATCTGTTTAAAAATTCTGTTTAAATATCCTAATTTGAAAATATGTTAAAACAGTTTTAGATTATGGGAACCCTGAAATTGCGTATTTTACGCTGGATGGTACCCATAATGTAAAATTTTACGCTGGAACCCTTCCCTTTTGCATATTTTATGCAGAATTGAATTTTTGGCGTAAAAAGTGCACAAAATGACTGTTTTTGCCAAGTTTAACTATTTTCTAGCCAGAATTTCGAAAAACTTAAAACATGAAAGTTTTAGATCCTTGTCTTGCCTTTCCGAATATCTCTGGAGCACCTCATTTTGAGTTCGTATGTGGAAGTTATGCCCCGTCTCCCCTGAGCCGTATGATTCCTCCACAACTCTTGCACCCTGTTTATATTTAGTTATTGCATATACGCTTATACCAGGTTAATTGTTAATTTTAAATATGTTCCATGACATAATGGTGACCCGTCGTGGTACACTCTTGACAGTGAATTTGACATGATATATATCTCGAATGCTGTTGCGACGGCTAGCATGTCATGACAGAATTAAATGGCCTGGATACCGTGGGTGATTGTGTTTGTACAAAATAAACCAGTACTGTCTTGCATCATGTCTAGGATAGGGATCCCTGAGTACAACGGTCAGGGATACCTACAGTAATTGACTAAGGCTAATAAACTAGAATAATTCAGTAGACATAAAGAGATTCCTAGCTACAGGCAATCCTGTTATCTGGGCGCATTAAGTGGACTTGTAGCCTACCGACGAGTAGGTCACATTTCCAACACACAGTCACGTATTGTATTCTTCATAAACGGACATTCGACCCGGATAACCGGATGGTCTGCAGGGCTTGTGGCTGTTGGGATAATCTCATTGCATCTTGCTAATAACTAGGCCTGTGATAACCCTAGTTAGTTAAAAGTATCAAGCCGTACTCTTGATTGGCCGTGATTGATTGGATAGAGTTTATTCTAACTTAGTCTTATCCTGATCCTGTGCAAGATTGTGACATGACATGATTATTGATGCTTGCCTTAACAATAACGATCGGGGGTCTAGTTCTGTTCTGGCGAAAGGTTACAACGCCGGTCCTTGTTTGGTTTAAGGGTTGTAACTGGCTCCCGGAGCAGTTCTGTGTCCTCTCTTCGTTTATTGTCTTATTGCAACCCCATGCCATGTTCGTCATGTTTTACCTTACCTTAATACCATAATTATTTATATTGGCCTTAGCAATAAAGATCGGGGGTCCAGTTCTGTTCAGGCGAAGGGTTACAACCCCGATCCTTGTTTGGTTTAAGGGTTGTAACCTGGCTCCCAGAGCAGTTCTGTGTCCTCTTTTCGTTTATTGTCTTCACTGTACCAACAGTATTTGAGACGGGTTTCTATTCAGGTGAAGGGCTGCAACCCCGGTCCTTGTTTGGTTTAAGGGTTGTGACCTGGCTACTTGAATGGTTTTCTCGTACTCAGTTTACTGTTGTTATCTCTATTATTATCAGTTCTTTATTTATTATCTTTAATATTCTATTGTGATATGCTAGTTTTAGTTCCTAAGTGAAGTCTCCTTTGTGGCACTTGCTCTTTCTGGGGTCTGACCCAGCTGGTTTTGTGTGGCCAGATATCGGAGCAGCACCAGATGATCCACCTATTTTCCAGCCAGATGGTGACCACCAGGCGTAACCCTGGCAACGAGTGGGTTTCTTTTTGTCCTCCCACTTTATTGTAAAAATTATTCTTTTGAGGCGTTTAACCGGCGAGCACGTGTTAGCTCGTATTGCATCTTTAATTACTGTCTGCCTACGGGCTGTAACATGATTGACAGATCCTAAGGTTGATCATGTACGACTGAACTCTTGCTAGTCTTGACATTTTGTACGACTAGCTTCATGATCATCCAATATGTAATGTATGGGACGCCTTGCTATTATATATTTGGTGCTCTGACATCTTATAACTATTATTGCTTGCTTGAGATTGAGACAATAGGCTTGTTCATGACCATATGAGACTGTTGGCTTGTAGTTAAACTCTCATGTATCTAGACAGCCATGACCGTATAGTGAGGTGGATTGTACTTCAATATACGTAGCTGGCTATGTACGCCCCCGCTCTCCAGTATTCTGGTTCTGGGGCGTTACATGGAACAACTGTCATAAATAGAGATTTCATGCAAACAAGTTTTCTTATCTAGTCTGAATCTGAAGCTGAGACATCGAAGATCTCACGCAAACAAGTTTACTCTCCAAAGAACTCGAATACCACTATAAACTTTGGGTTACAACTTTCTCTTCTTCTTGCACAAACTGACAGAAAGATATTTTTCTTCCTTCCAAACATGTTGTAGTTGGGACATAACACTTTGCAAATAGCAGAAGATAAGTAAGTAGAAGTGTAAAGTGCACCATAAAAGCGCCACTATGTGCCCTAGAGCCCGAGTCCGAGGGGGCTTAGCTCCTAATGGACATGAGAATGAGAAAAATAATAAATGCTTTCTTTGAGGAGTTAGTCATTTTTTCTCCTAGAAAAACACCGCCACATTGCAACCACTTGTGCCCCACCACACCCCATGTGCACACTACAACACAAGCAAAGTATTATATTGAGATACTCACCATTTGGTGTAACCAATGTGTGACTATCTTTCCTAGTCTAAAGGCACAAACACCAACAATCTCCCAGATATCTCAATATATGGGTTAAGTGTTCCCCACAGTGACTACCCATCATGCATTAGGATAGATGTCAATTTGACTTGAATCTTCCCGTATGGGTCAAATAACAGTATGGTATAAGAATGGACTAAGCCATGAATTATGCACCATAGCTGCAATTCTTTTCACTCACACAATGACATTCGTTGTGCTTCCGGTTGCACATTAAAGGCTATGTGCCCGCCTGGTTTCGGTGAATGTATATTGGGTGTCTACAAGCTTACCCTCAAGAGACGACATGTATCTCTTATCATACATTCTAGGTGAATTCTTTTAATGAGTCATGGCATGAAGTCGTGCACTTCCTTGTCGTGCTACACCGATATGACATGGCCCAAAGCCGAGGCTACACCTCATCATGGTGTCATACCACTGTAGCATGAGGGCACCAGCCTCTTTGTAGTGACATACTACCTAACATGAAGTTTTATGCTTCTTTACTGTGTTATGCCACTATAACATAGCTTGTGAAGCCGAGGCTTTACATCTTTTACTCCTTGTTGGTGTCATACCACTATAATATGAGATCGTCGGCCTTTTGTAGTGCTGTCTACCACTCTTCATTCTAAAATATTAGGCTACCTTCCTATGTACAGTGCTATGCCACTAAGACATGGACTGAAGCCGAGGCTTTACCCTCTCTAGGTACCTCTTTTGGTGTCAACCCACTATAGCATGGAGTACTACGCTCCTTTGTAGTGTTGCGCTACCCGTGTTTCCTGTAAGCATGTTGGACATTCAAAATACTCAAGAACACATTAAGGCGTCTAAGCCATCCTACCACAGGACTTGTTCTACCTAAAGAACAAGTAGTAGACAACAGTGGTTCTAGGTCCGTAATTCCTCAATGTCTCAAAAGACTACCCACTTTTCCTGATATTCTTTCAATCAATAATCCTTCTTTGAACCAAAAGCTAGATGTCTAGTAGATTTCTTTTTTAACTAATAATATAAAACTTTATGATAGAATTACAAAGACATAATATCAGTATATCTTCAAGCCTATTTTTGTTGCTTTGTCCTTGACTAGCTGGCGCTTGAGACCTTTGGTGAAAGGATTTGCCCGGTTCTCTTGGCTTCGAACATCAACCATGGTAATGACTCTTATTTTGCTAAGATAATTCATCGCCCTGTGACAATTGCACAGTCCTCTTCTGGCCATTAAAAAGATCATTTGATGCTACCACTGCAGTCGTCTGGTTGTCGCAATATATCGGTACCTCCGTAATCTGCACACCAACTAATGACATATCATACATGAGCTCCCAAAGTTATTCTATTGCATCCACTCCAGCCGCTAGTGCTTATAACTCAGATTCCATAAAAGAATGTGAGAGCACAGTATGCTTCTTCAACTTCCACGATAGAAGCTCCACCCATGGAGAAAATGTATCCTCCTGTGGACCTTTCGCTCTCTACTTCTAAGCATCCGCTTGCATGACTGAAGCCTTCCACTACTGTCGGATAATCGACGTAGTGAAGTACATACTTCTGAGTCCTCTTGAGATATCTTGTCACTATCTTTACAGCTTTCCAGTGCTCCACACCTGGATTGCTCAGGAATCAACTTAGCATCCCCATGGAGAATGCTATGTCAGGCCTTGTGGTAGTTGTCGCATACATCAAACTCTTGATGAAGCTTGAGTACTCCAGCTTTCTGATGATTTCCCTTAGATTTTGTTTCAGCTTCTTGTCACACCTACACGGAGTATCGATCATGAAAGATCATGATACCCATAGCGTATGAGCATTTTCTCAATGTAATGAGACTTTGACAACATCACTCATGTATCCATCCAGATGATCTTTATCCCTATGATAACATCAGCTTCCCCTAAGTCCTTCATACTGAACTTAGATGAGAGGAACTTCTTTGTCTCAATAACATATGCTAAATCTGTGTCTAAGATTAGATGTTGTCCACGTATATAACTCTTCTCCCATCAGCGAACTTTGTGTAGACAAACTTATCCGTCTCGCTGACCATGTAGCCATTTGATCTAATGACTTTATCAAACTTCTCATGCCATATCTTGGGAGCTTGCTTCAGACAACATAATGATTTCACCAACTTGCACACCTTGTCGTCAAGTCTCTCAACGATAAATCCTTCTGGTTGTTGCATATAAATCTTTTTGGTCAACTCCCTATTCATTAATGTTGTTTTAACATCCATCTAATGGATGACAAGCTTGTGAATTTTATAGAGCAATCTGTTGGCCCATTGGTCATGGTCGAACCTGATTTTAATAATTGATCTAACCCTATCTTGATATAAGGGCTACTTGGACGAACTGCTACTGCTACCGTTCAAGACTTGGAGCCGTGTTTGTCACTGCGTCTGTATTTTTATTTATTTAATATATTTTTTATACTTTATTGAGTCTAGGAAATACAATATAAACTGAGTCGTACTGGCAAATAGGCTATACCTATTTGTTTCTAAAACTAGCCCAACACCAAAACCCAATTCCTAACTGCTTGAACATTCGAAAGCTCAAAGCCCAAAACCTGGGTTTCAAAACCCAAAATCACCTATTCTGTATCAACAGAACTCTGGGAGAATTTTCCTCGAGTTCGGTTGGTGGAATGTTACATTTTGAACCCAGTCTTCCCGCAGTTACGGATGCAACGGCTATTTGTCGAGATTCTCTCAAAAAATTCTGTCTAGATTATGTCTGAATTATGCCAAAATTTTTCCTTTGGAAATCCTATAAATGTAGAAGAAATTCTACCATTTTAACGCACCAATTCACTTTATCATCTCTTCTCTCTAAGCATACTACGTTCTTCCAAAGCCTTCTAAAGCTTTCATTTTCAAATTCTAAGCCAGTTACAATCTCTAGTCGATTTGTCAGTGCGGTACAGTCTAGAAGTTTAGAGTGATTATAGTCAAGAGGTTGACAAGAAGTAAGACACTTCACAATTGAAGTTGGTCGAGTGCTTTGGATCAAAGCTCGCATCTGTAGAAGTTGTAAGGACTTCGTATGAAAACTTACGGTTTTCAATAGTGGATTTCAACTTGGATCTATAGTTCTCTCGACTGGATTAGTCCTCACGAGATGAGGACCAGTATACATCGTCGTATTTGCGTTTGCTCTTTGCTCTTTACTTTTATATTCTCATATCTGTGATATATTTCTGTGATCTTGCTACTAACATTTTTAAATAGTTAATACTCTGTTGTCTACTCTATTCACCCCTCTAGAGTATATCACTTTACGTTTCGTTCCTATAATTGGTATCAGAGCGGGTTATACAGGTAAAGCGAGGTAACATCGTTATTATTTTCTTTATATAACTATTGTTACATAGATCACTATATTCCATATGGCAACTGTGAAATTTACAAGTGAATGCCAAGCCACAAATAGACTCCCACTCTTCGATGGTACTAACTATACTTACTGGAAAACACGTATGAGTTTCTTCTTGAAATCTCTAGATTTTGACCTATGGTCCATTGTAGTTGATGGCTATAAAAAGCTTCCCCATGTTCTTAATGACAGAGAATTGGTTGAAAAAGTACATGACAAGTACACTGACTCTGAAAAGAAAGAGGCCAGTCTTGACGTACGTGCTATTAATACTTTATTATGTGCTTTAGACATGACTAAATTCAACAGGGTGTCTACATGCACAACATCCAATAAAGTGTAGAAACTTCTAGAAGTTATACATGAAGGCACAACGCAAGTCAAGGAATCTAAGATCAGTAGACTTACTCAAGAGTATGAGGCATTCAAGATGAAGCCAAACGGATCCTTTATGCAAATGTTCACAAGATTTCTGGATATTGTAAATCATTTGTCCTCCTTAGGCAAGCAATACAATAATCATGAGAAGATTCACAAGCTGCTGCGAGCACTCACAAAGAACTGGATTCCGAAGGCTACAACAATTATTGAAGGAAACGACCTTACTACCATGTCTCTTAAAACGCTCATGGGAAAGCTTGTCACGTCCCGGAACCAGAATACCGAAGAGCGGGGGAATGACTCAGCCAGCTACGTATTACGGGTAGATGAATATCGTATAATACGATCAATGCTGTCTAAAAGACGAGGGGGTGCATACTATATGAAAGTCTTACTAGGGTTACTCAATATCTATTTTCCCAATCATTCAATGAAAAGCAGTAAGTAGAGAACATGTAAGAATGAGCAGTACGGCGTCCCAAATGCTCAGTCAAAATGTTCTTAAGATCTGGCTTTACAAAATATAGCCAGATGATATAACAAGGTATACACAATCGTTATCAGCTGCAGTCTAAGTTAGTTACAATTATGTAAAAGTAAGTGTAAGACAGTCCGACTAACATGTCGGTGCCTAGCGGCAAAATGTAAAATAAGTAGCAAAACGAGCAGGGAAGCAATAAACCCACTCGTGTCCTCCTATGATCATCCCTCTAGTATTGACCATCTTGGAGGTGGAGGTAAGCTGAGTCCTCGGGAGCTGGCCCTAAATCTGGCTATATAAAACCAGAGAGGCTAGACCTCTAATAGCAAGTACCACAAAGGAGCATGACATGAAGAATTAGAACCAGAGGTAAGAGTTAAGAATATGATACATAAGTCTCCGCTTGCTACTGGGATTCACACAACATCACGACACTTCAAACCAACTTCCCAACCAAACAAGGACAGAAGCTGACCCGTCATGTCCTGACATTCTGATCATCTCCGTAGTTAACAGAGTTGGTACAATACACAAATAAATCAATTTAAACGGCAGTACAACTACTACGGCTTGCTAACTGTAAGTTCCAAGTTGTCCTGGAAATATGCAATAAGAGATTCCTCAGTTCTTACAATGTACAAGCAAGGCTAGTCTACCCAATAATCAATTACGCCAATCATGAATTAGATGTGTCCCAGCAGGATGCCCGTCATCAATATATATAAAAATATAAACAGATACCACTCCCTGCCCGTGTGGCAGGTTTACAGTATCTGTGGGAACCAGCCGGCATGTCGGGGACTAATTGTCCCGAGATGGCTGCCATGTAAGAACTCGGAAATCCATTCTCTCCATGCAATCGTTATTTTATTTAACTTAATAGTCCCTATGTTAATTGAAATCTCATGCCGTGGATCATGGTTATTCAGAATGAGTACTTTCGTACAGAGTACGATATGCATAACTCTACAACGATGCCCGTGCGGTTAGGTTGTAGGTCTTACAAAGCGTAATACAACAATCAAACCTAGCCATGAAATAATCATGCCTTGACTGTATGGTACCCATGCTGCTTTTATAGAAAATAAGTTGAAGTCTGCACATGTCCATATGAACGTGTCTCATTCAATTTCAATAAGACGACTAGACAGTCTCTTAGTTCTAACTAGGAATGCATGATCAATCATTAGTCGAGGTAACAATCAATGTCAATTCGTGACAAGGCATGAAAGTCAAACTAGTATTTAGTATGGTCGAGTCTATAACTCTCAGGGTTAATTTCCAGTCATACTGGGTATCCGTAAACCAATCGAGACACAGGGCACACTCCACACAACAATATGTATTAAAATATTAAGATATCATAATTATATCGAGTTCATGTCAAAAAGGCATAAAGATATAATAAGGGGTGCCATGCGCCCAATAAACGTGAATCTAGGGCAATGGATGCCAAGGCCATACTGCGCCGGGCAAGGGGGTAAGATACGCTAGTGCTAGGAAGCCTCCGGGCAAGGGAGTACGCTAAAGAAGTACGCCAAGGGGAGTATGCCAAAGGAAATACGCCAAAGGAAATATGCATAAAGGAAATACGCATAACGCGTAAAGGAAATACGCGTAAAGGAATAACGTTTACGCGTGAAACTTGTCTTACGCCAAGCCAGAGTAGTACGCGTAGAGAAAATACACGTAAAGGAAATACGCGTAAAGGAATAACGTTTACGCGTGAAACTTGTCTTACGCCAAGCCAGAGTAGTACGCGTAGAGGAAATACGCGTAAAGGAATAACGTTTACGCGTGAAGGAATAAAGTTTACGCGTGAAACTTGTTTTACGCCAAGACAGAGTAGACTTTGTTTTATGCGTAAAACAGTCTTGACTTGCATAATCCAGATTTCACGCTGACACGAATAAACGTGGGTGTAGAGTTTAATACTACGCTGGTACGAATAAATGTGGGGATGAAGAACCTCCAGAACTCCAAATTCCATGAAACCCTCAATCTAAGCCAAAAATGGGATTTCTATAGGTCAAAATGGGGTATAACACAAATCTCAACAACCTGGAATAATCAAAACTTGAAAATAAGGAAGTTTGATAGATTAAAACCACCAAAATCTGAAAATGGCAAATTTCTAGATCTACAAAAATATAACCTCAAAATACAAAATGTCAAGTTCTAAACTATCTTAGAATCATGAAAGGAAGATAAATGAACCCTAAAAATGGGTTCTCAAGTGGAAGCAAGATGTACTTGCCTATGGGTTTTCTTAGGTTGGAGGAGAGGTCAATAGAGAAGAAGAAGAGTAAATGAGAATAAGTGAAGAGAGAGAAAGTAGTTGGGCTTTAAATGGAGATGGTGGTAGGTAGGGGGTTGGGTTCATGATGAACCACCCTAAACCAAAACAAATCAACCCAAGCCAAACCCAAGTTAAACCAAGAGCAAAACAAAAGCAGAAAATAAAATACAAAAAAATAATTAGCGTGAAATTAAAGGAATTAAATACAGAACATATGCATGATAAATATTAAATAAATACATTCAAGCAGTACACGTATTAAAATACGCATTCTGGGAACGAGGAGTGACATCTCTACCCTCCTTAGAAAAATTTCGTCCTCAGAATTTCAAATCCAAGTAGGATAGAAACGAGCTAAACTAATCTAAGTACAAGCAATTTTAGCGAGCAAGCAGTCATCTTACAATATCAATAGCAAGTAATATATCTACATTTATCAATCGATGACATCCAGCAATTTCTACTCATAGGGTGATAAGCATGAGGAATCAAGACAATCAAGGTATATAAAAAGAAATATACCTTGTGAGTCGAATAGGTGCGGATACCGTGATCGGATATCATCCACACGTTCCCACGTTGACTCTCCTAAGGAGTGATGACCCCAAGTAACACAGACAAGGCTAATTGTTCGGTTCTTGAGTATCTTCTTCCTTAGGTCCAAAATTGATACCGACTGTTCCTCGTAAGACAGGTTGGTACCAACAACCAGATCAGAATGATCGAGGATATGGCTTGGGTCCGATACATACCTACGCAACTGAGATACATGAAACACATCATGCACCTCTCCTAACGAAGGTGGAAGGGACAAACGATAAGCAATATCGCCTACCCTATCGAGGATAGGAAATGGGCCTACGTATCGCGGACTCAACTTCCCACGAACGCCAAATCTAATGACCCCATGAGTAGGTGAGATCCGCAAGAACACGTGGTCCCCAGCAGAAAATTCTAGCAGCCTACGATGCTGGTCTGCCCAATGACGATGCCGATCTTGTGCAACTCGAAGTCGCTCCCTAATCTTCTTAACCACTTTAACCGTTTGAACAATCATCTCTGGGCCTAACATCTTCCTCTCCCCGATATCATCTCATGCCAGTAGCGACCTACACTTCTTACCATATAGTGCTTCGAATGGCGCCATCTGGATACTGGCTTGATAACTGTTGTTGTACGAAAATTCGACTAAGTGCAGGTGACTCTTCCAAGACCCTCCAAAATCTAGGGTGCAAGCTCGTAACATATCTTCTAAAGTCTGAATTATTCTTTCTGATTGTCCGTCCGTCTGTGGGTAGTAAGCCGTACTAAATCTTAACTTGATACCCAGACTATGATGTAAACTCTTCCAGAAATATGATATAAAACGGGTATCTCTATCTGATACAATACTGACAGGGACCCCATGCTGTCTGACTATCTGCTGCATATACAACTCTGCCAACTTTTTTGTAGATTGTCCTACTCTAAAAGGAAAAAAGTGCCACCTTCGTAAGCCGATCCACTATCACCCAAATAGCATCCTTACCATCTTCGTGAATTTTTATCTCCTTCCTGTGTCCTGACTCACATTCTGTCCTAAGCTTCTGAATCCTTGGGTCCCGTGCCTGAGCTGCCTTGATCCTGTCTACCAAGTCGGATTAAACTCGTAGACTTGCCAGAATTCCTATATCACTAGGAAGTATAACCTCGATGCCCATCTCTTGAAGATCTTCTAAAATGTGTTTTTGTGATGTCAACATAAATGCGCCGCCTCTCCTACTAAAAGCGTCTGCTACCACATTAGCCTTGCCTGGATGATACTGAAGCTCTACATCATAATCTTTGATCAACTCTAACCATCTTCTCTGCCTCATGTTCAGTTCCTTCTGAGTAAAGATGTACTTCAGACTCTTGTGGTCTATGTACATGTCCACTCGATTACCGTACAAGTAATGCCTCTATAGCTTCAAAGCAAATACTACTGCTGCCAACTCCAAGTCATGAGTCGAATAATTCTTCTCCTGGTCTCGAAGTTGCCTAGATGCATACGCTATCACATTCCTATGTTGCATTAGGACACACCCAAGTCCCTTTCCTGACGTATCATAATATACATTAAAACCTCCGAGTCCAACCAGTAATGTAAGAATATGTGCCGTGATCAACTTCTGCTTCAAATTCTCAAATGATGCCTGGCACTCTGCCGACCAAATGAATGGCACATCCTTCCGTGTCAAGCGGGTCATGGGTGCTGAGAGTCTTGCAAAGTCTAATATGAACCTTCTGTAATATCCTGCCAATCCCAAGAAACTTTACGCATCTGCTACAGTCTTAGGTATTGGCCAACTCTCTACTGTTTCTACTTTCTTGGGATCCACTGCTACTCCAGCCCCTGATATGATGTGCCCCAATAATGAAATACGATCCGTCCAAAACTCACACTTGCTGAGCTTGGCGTACAACTGGTTCTCTCTCAGAACCTGTAACACTTTCTTGAGGTGATCTTCATGCTTTTCTTCACTAGCTGAGTATAGAAGAATGTCGTCGAGGAACAAAACGACAAATTGATCTAAGTATGGCATAAAGATGCGGTTCATCAAATCCATAAATATTGCTGGAGCATTGGTCAAACCAAACGGCATTACTAAGAATTCGTAATGCCCGTAATTTGACCTGAATGCCGTCTTGGGAATATTCTCTTTCCGAACTCTCACTTGATGATACCTTGATCGAAGATCTATCTTGGAGAAAACCCTTGCTCTGCTCAACTGATCAAACAAGTCGTCGATCCTTGGTAGTGGGTACTTGTTCTTTATTGTTATCGCGTTGAGCTTTCTGTAGTCAATGCACAATCTTGATGACCCATCCTTCTTCCTTACAAGTACTACTGGTGTTGTCTATGGTAATTCGCTAACTCGAATGAACTTCTTCTCCTTCAGTTCCTCTATGTGCTGATACACCTTGGCCTGCTCTGAATCCGCCATTCTATAAACTCGATCTGATATCGGTTTAGTTCCAGGTGCCAACTCTATACTGAACTCAATATCCCTAACCGGTGGTAGACCTGGAAGTTCTTCGGGAAATACATCAAGAAACTCTTCAACTACCTTTGGGACTTGAACTTCTTCCATTGCCGTCACTACTCTTTGTTTATGCTGGTATATCTCTGATCTGACTAAGGTAAACCGCTTCATGCCTGGAATATTAAAAGATACACTCCTTCTACGATAATCTATCGTCGCATGACTGTCTTTCAGCCAGTCCATGCCTAAAAAAATGTCGAAATTACCAACAGGAAATTCTATCAACCTGGCGGGTAAGGAACGCCCGCAAACTACAACTGTACACGCTAGAATAACTTTACTAACTCCTACGAGCCCATTACCACTGAGTATATTCAACCTCCCTGACAATGCCTCGAATTCCATTTCTAGTCGTGTCACAAATTGTGCAGATATAAATGAGTGTGATGCTCCGAATCAAACAATGCTACTGCGGGATATGAGGCGACGAGAATGTTACCTGCCACAACATCTCCCGATACCAATGTCTCTTCCAAGGACAGATTGAATGCCTGTCCTCGGCCTTCTTGTTGGTTCTCATGCTGCGGCCTAGCCTGGTGTTGCTGCTGGCCCCAGCCTTGGTGATGTTGGGGTGGTCTTTGTTGTTGCTGCTGCATCGGCGGTCCCTGCTGCCGAAATATCTATGCCTGTGACATCAACGGGTGTTGTGCCAGCGGTCTCACTGCTACCGCTGGTCCTAGATACTGGCCTGCCCCTGGTGCTGGCAGCACAGGAAATTATTGTACTGGTCCTCCTGACCTCGAATTCATGGGACAGGTGGAAACCCGATGATCTGGACTTCCATTTTTCAAACACTGTCCATTCAATACCTGACACACACCTCTAGTGTGCCCTGTCTTCCCATAATAGGTGCAGCCCGCTGGGGGTTGCTGGTTCTTTCTCTGCTGCTGCTGTCTTGTTGGTGGTACTGGCCCTCGTATCGCCACATCGTGAATGCGAACGCCAGGGGATGGTACTGTTATTTGGGGCGCTACTCCCCCTCCTCTTTCAATCTGATTGGAAGATCTCTTCCGACCTCCAGTCCTTGATGTGATCCTCTGGATTGTGATCTCATGCCTCCGGGTTGCCGTCAATACATCATCGAAAGTCTGGTAGTTGTGCCCCTCTATCAATTACAAGAGTTCAAGATGGAATCCTTGCTGAAATCTTATAGCCCTCTGGCTCTCTGTTGCTACCATCTCCGGGGCAAACCTACTCAGTCTGTAGAACTCTGCTGCATAAGCATCCACTGTCTTGTCGTCCTGCTTGAGGTTGATAAACTTCTGCTGTAGCTCGAACTGTGCCACAACTCCATAGTACTTCATCTTGAACCTCGCAGTAAAATCATCCCAAGCTATAGGACGTCTGATGCCTACTTCTTCTGATTCCCACCAATCACGTACGAGGTCCTGAAGTAACAGCTTTACTTGATCCACACGTTCTTCTGTCGGTATCTTAGCCGCTGTCAGAATAGCCTCGATGTCCTTAAGCCATGCATATGCTAAAATGGCATATTTTGTGCCCTCAAAACGATAGGGGTTGTACTTACAGAACCTGGTTGACGCCCCTGAGTCAGTCCTCACTCTCCTTTCCAAAGCCGTTTGCAATCCTTAGTTGAGCAATACATTCTGCTCTTGCAGCTGAGTGTGCATGTGTTGCTGGGCCAACATCTGATGTTGCTGAATGTGTCTACTGCCATAGGGGTAGGCAAAACTGTTGGTGGTATTGGAACCTTCGGATACTGCGGTCCAGCTGTTGGTTCCACTATCACCTCTTCTTGGATGTTCTCTTGAGGTAGTACTAGCCTTTGTTGCTGACCAACATGGTCATGTTGTTCATGTTGCCTTTGTTGTTGTTGTCCAGCTCTGACAGATGTGGATGAGGTGCCCCTAAGAAAAGGGACAAGAGAGCAATCAAATGATCGGACATAAAAGATTAATGAAGTCAAAGGATATTGGAATGTCAAGCTAGGGTCGAGAGTAACGAATCATGAGATCAAGGGGAAACATGTGTGATTGAGACATCCTATAAAATGAAACATCCCACAAGTCTAAAATCAGACTTGTATGGGCCACCACTAAAACCTTGTCACACCCCAGAACCAGAATACCGGAGAGTGGGGGAATGACTCAGCCAGCTACGTATTACGGGTAGATGAATACCGTATAATACGATCAATGTTGTCTAAAAGATGAGGGGGTGCATACTACATGAAAGTCTCACTAGGGTTACTCAACATCTATTGTCCCAATCATTCAATGAAAAGTAGTAAGTAGAGAACATGTAAGAATAAGCAGTACGGCGTCACAAACGCTCAGTCAAAATGTTCTTGAGATCTGGCTTTACAAAACATAGCCAGATGATATAACAAGGTATACACAATCGTTATCAACTGCAGTCTAACTTAGTTACAATTATGTAAAAGTAAGTGCAAGACAGTCCGACTAAAATGTCGGTGCCTAGCGACAAAATGTAAAATAAGTAGCAAAACGAGCAGGGAAGCAATGAACCCACTCATGTCCTCCTGTGATCATCCCTCTAGTATTGACCATCTTGGAGGTGGAAGTAAGCTGAGTCCTTGGGAGGTGGCTCTAAATCTGGCCATACAAAACCAGAGAGGTTAGACCTCTAATAGCAAGTACCACAAAGGAGCACGACATGAAGAATTAGAACCAGAGGTAAGAGTTAAGAATATGATACATAAGTCTCTGCTTGCTACTGGGATTCACACAATATCACGACACTTCAAACCAACTTTCCAACCAAACAAGGACAGAAGCTGACCCGTCATGTCCTGACATTCTGATTATCTCAGTAGTTAACAGAGTAGGTACAGTACACAAATAAATCAATTTAAACGGCAATACAACTACTACGGCTTGCTAACTATAAGTTCCAAGTTGCCCTGGAAATATGCAATAAGGGATTCCTTAGTTCTTACAATGTACAAGCAAGGCTAGTCTACCCAATAATCAATTGTGCCAATCATGAATTGGATGTGTACCAGCGGGATGCCCATCATCAATATATATAAAAATATAAACAGATACCACTCCCTGCCCGTATGGCAGGTTTGCAGTATCTGTGGAAACCAGCCGGCATGTCGGGGCACTAATTGTCCTGAGATGGCTGCCATGTAAGAACTCGAGAATCCATTCTCTCCATGCAATCGTTATTTTATTTAACTTAATAGTCCCTATGTTAATTGAAATCTCATGCCGAGGATCATGGTCATTCAGAATGAGTACTTTTGTACAGAGTACGATATGTATAACTCTACAACGATGCCCGTGCGGTTAGGTTGTAGGTCTTACATAGCGTAATGCAACAATCAAACCTAGCCATAGAATAATCATGCCTTGACTGTAAGGTACCCATGCTGCTTTTGTAGAAAATAAGTTGAAGTCTGTACGTGTTCATATGCCAATGTTCGGGATCGGCTAGTCGATTGCAATGGTTCATGGTTAATATGAACGTGTCTCATTCAATTTCAATAAGACGACTAGCCAGTCTCTTAGTTCCAACTAGGAACGCATGATCAATCATTAGTCGAGGTAACAATCAATGTCAATTCGTGACAAGGCATGAAAGTCAAACTAGTATTTAGTATGGTCGAGTCTATAACTCTCAGGGTTAAGTTCCAGTCATACTGGGTATCCGTAAACCAATCGAGATACAGGACACACTCCACACAACAATATGTATTAAAATATTAACATATCATAATTATATCGAGTTCATGTCAAAAAGGCGTAAGGATATAATAAGGGGTGCCATGCGCCCAATAAAGGTGAATCTAGGGCAATGGATGCTAGGGCCATACTGCGCCAGGCAAGGGGGTAAGATACGCTAGTGCTAGGAAGCCTCCGGGCAGGGGAGTACGCCAAAGAAGTACGCCAAGGGGAGTACGCCAAAAGAAATATGCCAAAGGAAATACGCGTAAAGAAAATACGCGTAACACGTAAAGGAAATACGCATAGCGGAAATACGCATAACGCGTAAAAGAAATACGCGTAAAGGAATAACGTTTACGCGTGAAACTTGTCTTACGCCAAGCCAGAGTAGTACGCGTAGAGGAAATACGCATAAAGGAAATACGCGTAAAAGAATAACGTTTACGCATGAAACTTGTCTTATGCCAAGCTAGAGTAGTACTCGTAGAGGAAATACGCGTAAAAGAAATACGCGTGAAGGAATAACGTTTACGCGTGAAGGAATAAAGTTTACGTGTGAAACTTGTTTTACGCCAAGGCAGAGTAGACTTTGTTTTACTCGTAAAATAGTCTTGACTTGCGTAATCCAGATTTTACGCTGACACGAATAAACGTGGGAGTAGAGTTTGATACTACGCTGGCACGAATAAACGTGGGCGTAGGGAACCTCCAGAACTCCAAATTCCATAAAACCCTCAATCTAAGCCAAAAATAGGATTTCCATAGATCAAATTAGGGTATAACACAAATCTCAACAACCTGGAATGATCAAAACTTAAAAATAAGGAAGTTTGATAGATCAAAACCACCAAAATCCGAAAATAGCAAATTTCTAGATCTATAAAAATAAAACCTCAAAATGCAAAATGTCAAGTTCTAAACTATCTTAGAATCACAAGAGAAAGATAAATGAACCCTAAAAATGGGTTCTCATGTGGAAGCAAGATGTACTTGCCTATGGGTTTTCTTAGGTTAGAGGAGAGGTCAATGGAGAAGAAGAAGAGTAAATGAGAATAAATGAAGAAAGAGAAAGTAGTTGGGCTTTAAATGGAGATGGTGGTAGGTAGGAGGTTGGGTTCATGATGAACCACACTAAACCAAAACAAACCAACCCAAGCCGAACCCAAGTTAAACCAAGAGCAAAACAAAAGCAGAAAATAAAATACAAAAAATAATTAGCATGAAATTAAAAGAATTAAATACAGAACATATGCATGATAAATATTAAATAAATACATTCAAGCAGTACACGTATTAAAATACGCATTCTGGGAACGGGGAGTGACAAAGCTACTCACTCATGAGCTGGAACTTCAAGACTTTGAAGATGTTGCACCAAATGAGAAATCAATCACCCTCAAAGCTCAACACAGAAAGACTGTCGAAGAAGATTCTGAGGATAATGACTCCGACAATGAGGATCAAACTCTCATAGTGAAGAAGTTCATGAGATTCAACCAAAGAACAAAGGAACACAATAGCAACAATGAAGAAGATCCAATCTGCTACGGTTGCAAGAAGAAAAGACACAACAAGATTGACTGTCCGATAGCATCATCATCAACCAAGAAGAGTAATAAATATAAAAAGAGTTACTTGAAGAAATCTACTTCTAGAAGATATGCCAACACCAGGATATGGCATGAAAGTGAAGTCAGCGACTCAGAAGATGAACCATCAGACGACGCTACAAATGTATGCTTGATGGCATATGATCAGGTAAACTCAAACCCTCTGTTTGATATATATGATGATTTTACCTTTTAGCAATTAGGTGAAGCCGTTAGTGACCTCTTAAATGACCACAAAAAGCTGTTTAGCAAGTACCAAAACTCTAAAAAGGTACTCAAAGAGTACAAAGGTAAAATAGGAAGACTTACCGACTTACTAGCTGAGGTTAGAAGTAATATAAAACCTAGTAAAAATGGTGAGCTTTCTTCTATCAAGTTGCAACTACACGAGTCTACACGATTATCCAAAGAAAAAGACAAGACCATTGCTAAACTTGAGGAAGACTTCCTTAAATAGAAGAAGAGCCATCAATGTGCACTAGTCAAAAATGATGCACTCACTGCTGACTACAATACACTTTATGATACATCCAAAAAGTTAGAAATTAGGCTAGGAAAACAGGTTGAAGTTGCTGCTTCCTACCCTAACATGTGTAAATTACCGAAACACTAGAACATTGTCAAACCCAATACTGTCAAACCAAATACAACCAAACCTTTACCCAAAAAGACTAATCTACATGCATTCTACTACAAGTATCCAACTAGAAAACCAATACCTATCAATCATGCACAACACACTGCACCTAACACTCATCATGCTAGATGTCACTATTGTGGCACCATTGGTCATATTTCTCCTGCATGTAGAGTAAGAAAGTTAGTTGATTTAAATATATGTGCATGGATACCAAAGACTAACATATCTGGACCCTACAAGAAATGGGTACCAAAAGTTTTATCTGTAAACTTTTTTGTTGGTGGAATACCCTATTCATGCTAGAAGCAAGTGGATCCTGACAGCGGTTGCTCACAACACATGACCGGTGATGCTTTTCTATTCGCAACATTGTCAAAGAAGAAAAAAGGATACATCTCCTTCGGTAATAACTTTAAAAGGGTATATAGTAGGTATCGACAATATTGGTAAGGCTCCATACCCTATGATTAAAGTTGTCTGTCTAGAACTGATTTAAAACATAACCTACTCAGCATAAGCCATTTAGCTAACCATGGTTATGGTATTAACTTTGTAAAAGATGTACTATAGTTGATAGCTCAACTGGTAGTACTATCTTTGAAGGTATTAGGGAAGACAATATATATATATGTTTTTTATTTGTTGAAAGATGCTAACAAAGCAGGTAGATGCTTACTAGCCAAGAACGATGAGAGTCAACTATGGTATATGAGACTCGGCCATACAAATATGGATACAATTTCAAGATTATCCACGAAGAAACTGGTACGAGGCTTACCGGATATTGTTTTCAAGAAGGATACGGTATGTAGTGAATGTGAAAAGAATAAAGCTATCCGATCTACACTTAAGTCCAAGAACGCTATAAGTACCACTAGACCTCTACAATTACTGTATATGGATTTAGTTGGGCCTAGTAGAATTGCTAGCCTAGGTGGTAAGTTATATGCATTTGTAATAGTAGATGACTTTTCTAGATACATGTGGGTATACTTTCTCGCAGGCAAGAATGATGCACTATCTAAATTCATCTTATTTTACAAGAAAGTCAAAAATGAGAAAGGATTCATGATCACTCATATTCGAAGTGATCATGACGGCGAATTCAAGAATACAAAGTTTGAGCAATTCTGTGACACGCATGGATATTTACACGAGTTCTTCTGCCAGGACTCCACAACAAAACAAATTTGTGGAACATAAGAACAGAACTCTATTTGAAATGGCTAGAGTAATGTTAAACCTATTTAGTCTACCCAAATATTTTTGGACAGAAGCTGTCAATACAGCTTGTTATGTTCTCAATCGGGTTCTAATTCGACCTAAATCGAAGAAGACTCCCTATGAGTTATTGTTTGATAGAGCACCCACAGTTTCTTATTTCAAAATCTTTGGTTGTAAATGCTTTATTCTTAATACTAAAGATAATTAGGGTAAATTTGATGAAAAGGCCGATGAAGGTATCTTTTTAGGTTATGCGTATTCAACAAAAGGACAATGATCATCAAAGAATCAATTAACGTCACTTTTGACGAATTAAATCAACAGACGATCGATGATGATAATGATGAAGTCATCAGTACACCAAGCAAGGCACCTACAGAACCCGAAATCGAAACCAACTACTTCGAGAGTCTGCCAAAAAGGATGAAGTTTATGGCTAGCCACCCCAAGGACTTGGTCATATGTGAGATCACCAAGGGTGTAAGTACTCGTTCCTCTACCAGAGATATAGCTTCTTATTTTTTACATTTATTTTACAGCTAGAACCTAAGACTATTGATGAAGCATGTAGTGATGATTACTGGTTAGATGCTATGCAAGAGAAATTAAACCAATTTGAACAGAATCAAGTTTGGGAACTTGTTTCCAAGCCCATTGATTGTCCAGTCATTGGCACCCGCTGGATATTCCAAAATAAATTAAATGAGAATAGTTTAGTCACTCATAACAAGGCTCGATTCGTAGCTCAAAATACAACCAAGAGGAAGGTATCAACTATGATGAGACCTATGCTCCAGTTGCGAGATTGGAATCCATTCGCATGTTATGTGTATTTGCATTTTTTTAGAACTTTAAACTTTTTCAAATGGATATAAAGAGCGTATTTCTTAACGATTTTATAAAAGAAGTCTTTGTAGCTCAACCTCCAGGTTTCACTGATTTCAAAAACCTTGATTATGTATTCAAGTTGAAGAAAGCCTTATTCCATTTGAAACAAGCCCCTCGTGCTTGGTATGACCGTCTAATCTCTTTTCTACTGAATAATAGTTTTTCAAAAGGCAAAGATGACACTATACTTTTTATAAAGTCTTTTAATAGTTTTACTTTTAATTCAGATTTATATTGATGATATTATATTTGGATCTACTAATGAATCTCTCTGTTAAGAATTTTCTAAGTGTATACAGAATGAGTTTGAGATAAGCATGATGGGAGAACCCGAATTCTTTCTTGGATTGTAAATCAAACAAACCAACAATGGGTCGTCCATCAATCAAGCTAAGTACACAAAAGATTTGCTAAAGAAGTTCGATATAGAATCCATCAAACCTCTTGGCACTCCAATGGCAACTTCAACCAACCTCGATATAGATGAATAAGGCAAACCAGTCGACATAAGTAAGTATCAAGGTATGATTGGTAGTTTACTTTATATAACTGCTAGTCACCCTGATATAATATTTAGTGTTTTCTTGTGTGCAAGATTTCAAGCTAACCCTAAGCAATCACACCTGTGCGTAGTTAAGCGTATATTTCAATACCTTAAAGGTACTTCTTCTATCGGCTTATGGTATCCTAAAACCACGTCCTTTGACCTAACCGGTTACTCAGATGCTGATTTTGCTGGATGCAAAGTGGATAGAAAAAGTACTAACGGCACATGTCATTTCTTAGGTAAGGCACTAGTCTCTTGGTTTAGCAAAAAGCAAAATTCTGTCACATTATCGACTACTGAGGCTAAGTATATCGCCGCAGGATGTTGTTCTGCACAAATTTTGTGGATGAAGCAAACCTTAGAATACTTTCGTTTATACTACACAAACATATCTATTTACTGTGACAACACTAGTACTATCAACTTGACTAAGAATCATGTATGTCACTCTCGCACTAAGCATATTGATATTCGACATTATTTCTTTAGAGATCATCAAATAAATGGAGACATAAATCTAGAATACATAGATACAGAGAATCAGTTGGCTGACATCTTTATAAAACCTTTAGCGGAAGATCAATTCAATTATTTACGTCGAGAATTAGAAATTTTAGATGTCAATAATATTAATTAATTTTATCTTATGTATTATTTTTCAATATGCAAAAACTATTTTTGAGACAAGCCTACAAAGGGTCTATCTGTCACTACAGCTACGGCTAAAGCAAAGCGGTACTTAAGCGTTCCCATGTGAACCTCTGTTAGCTGGACAGTACCCCTACAGCTAATCTGAGACAGTCATTGCATAACAAAATTTAATTTGTAAAATAAATTTAATTATATTAATTAAAATTTAAAATTACTAAACAAGTAATTAAATAATTGAAAAATAATGATGAATATAAAAGTGACATTTTTCTGTGCAAAAATACCTCAAAATAGCCCTAGGCAAACTCGGCAAGAATTTGGCCCAAGTTCGACTGACGTCGGGTGTTTTTAAACAGAACTGAAGCGGCCCCCTTTCTATTCATCTTCCTCCTCCTCCAAACACAGCAGCCGCGTGAAAGAGCACCGAAACCCTAAATCTTCCACCTTCGATTTCTCTCAATTCTTTTGGAATTTTGCTTCCAAATTTGGGATTCGAGCGGAAAATTGCCTCCTTTTCCATATACTTGATTTTGAGAAGGTATAATCTCTTTAATCTCTCCGTCTCTCTATTTTATTTTTTATTAGAAATCATGCCTAGGATCCATAATCCCTTTAAGAGAAAGAAGACTACTAGTGAAGAAGCCTCATCTTCGGATCCTATCCAAGGATCTCTCTTTTCGTCCGTCCAAATGGGCGACGGGGCGTTCAATGAGTTTTTCTTCGAAATTCTTGAACAATCTCTCTTTAGTCGACGCACCGTTAAAGTGGACGATTTTTCCATCTCACAAAACCTACTTTGGAACTTTGGGATTGCACAACCTTGTTACACACTCTTTTAATCCTATCGCCACAAATGTTATTCGACTATTTTACTACAACTTTACATTAGATGATAATACTTATTTTGTTAAGAGCCATGTCACAGGCATAGATATTTAATTTAATGAAGACAACTTAGCGAAGATCCTACAAATTTCAAATGTAGGTGAGCCGCTTGTCGATATCACTGAGTTACAATTTCCAAACGATACGACTTTAGACAATTATTTTGATAAACTGTCACTAAACTCAAAAAGAAAGAAGAAAAAGAACTGGGGCTCGAGAGATTAAATAGATAGGGCCGCATAAGTTGTTAGTTCGTCGCTGGGGAATTCACATAAAAGGGAAAATGATTAATGAAAGCTCTGAGGTGCTTACCGACTACAAGAAGTTCTTTGTTCCTATCTATATTATTTCTGCTTCTCGATGATTCCTTTAAAGCTTACTAACCTAAGAGTTACCGTAGCACCCAATCACAGCCTTCTTGTACCCGACTTAAAGTTGTTCCCGTTGTTTTCCAGCTCAGTAATTAGAGCCTGCATTCGGGTTATTTTCTGTAAAGTCGTGTGGTCAACGCATTGGTAGTACCTATTGATGAAGGAAGTTAAGCCCTGCAATTTCATTTCCGCTTTAGCTTCCCCGGTTTAGTTGGTTTGGAGGATGGATTGATTGGATACGCGAGAACCATAATCTTTCAAAGGTAAAAGACGATGTAACTAGTCTTAAAATATCTGCTCTATATCACATTCATCATAAGATTCCCTTTTCCATCCCTAAGACGATTTCTAGATGATGGCTAGGTGTCGCAAAAGGAACATGAATCTCCTCTATGCGATGATCTTTCCTATCATCTTCTAGTATTTTGAGATCGACTTATCTTCTTGTGCTCGTGACTCTGAGCGCAAGTTTCTTCAGTTATCCCATCGCAGTGCATCTGTCCCTCCTGCTCCTCCTACTGCACCACCTCCTCCACCTCATACTTACCCTATATCATTTAAGGGTCTTCATCAGCATTTAGATGATATGCGACGTGCTCAGCTGGATGAGCACAACTCTCTACGAGCGTTTATTACTGACACATTGAGGGAACGTGAGTTCTACGATGCCAGTCGATTTTAGGCTCTTACAAACTTTTTTGTGGATCTGCATTTTGTCCAGACTGGTCAGCATGCCAGTTCTCTTCCACGAGATCCTACTGGTTCTGGCTACCGCTAAGAGGATGAGGAGGTTCATCATTTCTTCGAGTCTGGTAACGCATATGATTGGTACAGCAGTTCTGGTGCTACTCCACCCCCATCTCATGGAGCTGGCACTTGTGGGGATGGTCCTTCTGGTCATGGTGTTGTTGCTGATCGTACTGACAATGACGAGGACTTTATTTGGACGTTACTGCACTTGTCTAAATGTTATCTTATTTAGACTCTGTCTATGTCTATGTCTTTTTGGAGATGTTCCTACATTCCAAGATAGTATTAGTATTTTTTTATGATTGTTTGCTTTGCTGAGTTGATATTTTTCAAACTTTTATTATTATTATGCACTTTCATTTCAGTTTTTCCCTCCATTTGGTATACAATTATGCTAGCATTAATTTTTAGCTACTGCTTTACTCATATAAACTGCCTGTAAAATCTATTTGTTTTCTTATATATTATCTTTGCATTTCTTTATCGTTTATTACTTATGCATGAATTGCGGGGAGCTTATCTTTTTGGAATTATTTTGCTAAATGACAACGGGGGAGAAAAGGATCTAAAATATGTTTCAGGTTAACTTTTATCAAGAGAAGACAGTACCAAATGAACAAGAACATTTTATTTTATTTTTAAATCAAGATTATGATGTTATATCGGTCAAGGTTTGTCAATTATCAAAATGGGGGAGATTGTTGGCCCATTGGTCATGGTCAAACCTAATTTTAACAATTGATCTAACCATGTCTCGATATAAAGGCTACTTGGACGAACTACTACAACTGCTACTGCTACCGTTCAAGACTTGGAGCCGTGTTTGTCATTGCGTCTATATTTTTATTTATTCAATATATTTATCATATTTTATTGAGTCTAGAAAATACAATGTAAACCGAGTTGTATTTGGCAAATAGGCTATACCCATTTGTTTTTAAAACTAGCCCAACACCAAAAACCTAGTTCCTAACTGCTTGAACCTTCGAAAGCCCAAAACCTGAGTTTCAAAACCCAAAATCACCCATATCAACATAACTTTGGGCAAATTCGCCCCAATTTTGGTCCAAGTTCGGTTGGTGGAACGTTACATTTTTAACCCAGTCTTCATGTAGTTATGGATGCAACGGCTATTTGCCAAGATTCTCTCAAAGAATTATGTCCGAATTCTGTCCGAATTCTTCCTTTGGAAATCTTATAAATAGAGAAGAATTTATAACATTTCAACACTCTAATTTACTTTCTCATCTCTTCTCTCTAAGCGTACTACGTTCTTCCAAAGCCTTCTAATGCTTTCATTTTCAAATTCTAAGCCAGTTATAATCCTCTAGTCGATTTGCCAGTATGGCACGGTCTAGAAGTTCAGAGTGATTGTAATCAAGAGGCTTGACAAGAAGTAAGACACTTCACAATTGAAGTTGGTCGAGGACTTCGGATCAAAGCTCGCATCTATAGAAGTTGTAAGGACTTCGTATGAAAATTTGTAGTTTTCTATAGTAGATTTCAACCGAAAGCTAGAGTTCTCTTGACTGGGTTAGTCCTCACAAGAGGGAGACCAGTATACATCATCGTATTTGTATATGGTCTCTGCTCTTTACTTTTACATTCTCATATCTGTGATATATTTCTGTGATCTTGCTACTAACAATTTTAAATAGTTATTTTGTTGCCTACTCTATTCACCCCCACCCCCTCCTATAGAGTATATCGCTTTACATTTTGTTCCTACAGCAATCGATATTCTAATAGTCGTCATTCGAGCTACTGGAGCATATGTGTCGAAGTAATCAATCCCCTACTTCTGAGAAAACCTTTTGGCAACTAGCCTTGCTTTGAACTTATTAACTGTTCCATCTGCCTTCATATTCTTCCTGAATATCCATTTATATCTAATTGGTTTTGCTCCTTCAGGCAGATCGACCAACACCCAAGTGTTGTTGGAGGTTATTGAGTTATATTCATCGTTAATAGCCTTCTTCAAGAAGACAACATCTCCGGTATTCATGCCTTATCATAGGTAAGCGGATCTGCTTCCACGTGATAGATGACGAAATCATCTCTGAAGTCCTTATGTCTCCTCACTTACTTTGATGCAAGTTTTGCGAGTTATGGTTCAGACGTTATTTTTGCCATAACAACTTCTTCCTGGATATATCTAGATTTGGAGCTTCAGCCTCCTGTGCACCCACACAATTCTCCAGATTGTCCACGAGAATAATGTACTTGTGTCTTACGAATTTATCTTCAATGAATTATGCATAACGAGATTCAATGATATGATTTGAATCAATATCAAAAAACCTCCTAGCACCACTCTTCTCAGCATAACCCAGGAAGATTGTCTTCGTAGTCCTCGTACCTAGCTTCTGAATCTTCAACTCTGGAAGCTTCACATATGTCAGACACCCCCACACTTGAATGACATTCAAGTTGGGCCTGAGTTTGAATCAGAGTTCATGAGGAGTGACATCAGAATTTGTGTATGGCACTCTGTTGAGAATGGAAGTAGCCGTCAGTGCAGCTTCTTTTCAAAAGCAATTTGGAAGACCTGCAGTCAACAACCTTGAGTTTATCATCTCTGTCAATATTTTGTTATTTCTTTCTATAACACCATTTGATTGAGGAGAATATTGAGCAGTTATCTCATTGATAATTCTATGTTCTTTGCATAACGATGTGAATTCAAGAGACCTAAACTCTTCATCTCGATCACTTCTGAGTCTCTTGAGTTGTTATCCAGTTTGACGCTCGACTTCAGCCATGAAGTCCTTAAACTTCTCAAATGCTTCATCTTTCGAGTTAAGAAGATAGGCAAATGCATACTTTAGGAAGTCTTCGATGAAAGTAATAAAGTACTTCATTCCGACCTTTGTGGAGAACTGTTTGAAGTCACAGATATCTGAGTGCACTAACTCTAAGAAGATATGGCTTCGGTTTACTCGTTTGAATAATTTTCTAGTGATTTTTGTTTGCGTACAGACTTTACACTTCTCTCTCCTGACCTCCATATTTGAAGATAAGCCATAGACTAGATATCTTGTTAATTCTTTTACAATAAATATATCCTAGTCTATTATGCCACAACTCAAGAGAAATACTAGAAGAAGAGAGTGCATTAATTGAATAAGTCAGAGTTACAAGTTGTAGTTTAAATACCTCTTCGGTATAAAAGACTTTTCCGAAGTATATTCCTTTATAGGACAAAACCATCTGACCAGATGTCCATCCTTAAGCCTGTATTGCAAAGCAGACTCCCTGAGATCAGGTTATTGGCTACCACTGGTACGTGCTTTATATCTTGAAGCGCCAATGACTTCTTTGAAGTCGGATTCAGTACCATCGTCCCGATACCACAAACTTTATCTTGTGCCTGGTTCGCCACCATAACCTTCTCAGATATAGGCTTATATATGGTGAACAACTCCTTCTTCGAGTAAACATGACAAGACGCACTAGTGTCCACCCACCAATCAGTATCGACACCAGTCTTGACAACCTGTGCAATCATAGCAACCTTAGGCTCACCTTGATCTGTTTGTTTGGGCTTGGATCTGCAGTCTCTCCGGAAGTGGCCTGTAAACCCTCAATTTTTCAAGGAATTTTTTTTTTATATTTTGCTTAAATAAAAATATTTTGGATTTTTATATTTAAGAAAAATAATATCTTTATTAATATAGTCTTAGTCATGGTTAAGTTTTGTTGTGTAGGTTGACTCGAAAGCATGGCACGGCTAGTGCGGCCGTGTGCCATGACGAGTATATTAGCTATAGATCTCTCTAAATTTATTTATTTTAATATTTAGTTGGTTACAAATTATTAAATCGTATTATGGTTATCTTTCCCATATTTTAATATTTATTTATTTATTTTTGGAATGGATTTGAAATTTTACTATTTATTTTCTAAAATTTATAATAGTAGTAGGTGTACTCACCCAATTTATTATACCCTATTATTTTATTTTTGTTGTCATTATTTATTTTTATTATTTTTATTATTTTTATTATTATTATTATTATTTTTGGTTATTTTTTTAAATCTTTAGAAAATAGGTTTTAATATATACATGTACTTATGTATGCGTGAGTACCTTTATACTAGGAAAAAGGCTACAATAATGTTACAGGATTTTAGATTTTTTTATTTTTTTCTTTTTGAGATTTTTGGGTAACTATTTAGAGGTTTTATAATTATTATATATATAAAGAAGAAAAAAAAAGAATTTTTTTTCGATTACTCGCAAGAAATTGAAGTTTCTCACAAGTTGGCCATCTCCATATCTCTCGCCGATCTAACAGGGAGGTATTTAAAGATTTCTTCGTCGAAATCAATCTTCCTAGATTTGGATTGATCGAAATCAACATTCCAACCCAAATCTCCCTCATCTAAAACCTAAATCTAACTTCAACTACTATTTAATTCTGATTAGGAACAAGAAAATCAATCTTTATAAATATAGAGGACCCGATACCTATGTTCTTCCAACCCTCAAAACCTTCACTCCGTACGACAAACCAGAGCGACACCCGACCTCAGGCGACCTATCCCGACTTGTCGCCACCGCCGTACGACGCCAGGGCTCCGCCGTCGGCTGACCAACCCGCGGCAGCAGCGCAGTCGCACAGAGCAGCAGTAATTAGTACAGCAGCGGCAGGTAGTAAGTATGCATATTCCCGAGCCCTTTTCTCTTTCACCGTTCGACGAAAGTTTAATCTATGAATTCCTATGCGTAGACAACCTAACCCCCTTCAGATAGATTTACTTTTGTAGCATTTAATTTCCCTGAAAATTGATGCTAATATCGACAAAAACATGTCTTGTAATCAGTAAATAGGGCTGTCGAACACCCAATTAGAAAGGCCAAAATTGGTCAATCCAACAAGGAAACCATAATCTAGTGGAATAATCTTATATATAACCTATAGGACTTCAGAACATATCTTGCAGTTTCAAATTTCATTAACTGTGTATAGAGAAATCAGTTTTCAAAATCGAAAAAAAACAAGTTTTAAAACAATAGAATTTTTGGAAATATCATCGATATGGTGTTCGCCCCGACAAACCAGGCGACATGGTCGCAACCCAAGAGCATCGAAAGACGCTTATGAATGTTTTCGACGTGCGGGAATAGACAGAACTCGATTTCGTTGTGTGTGCACGACGAAATTGAGGTGTATCGGTCGAGATACCCCGAATCGGCCTCTTTGCAAACTAGCCTACAACTCCGTGCACGTTCGTCACATAGCGACGAAACCTGTGCCACTGGAATCATGTTCTTTTTTGGTCCTGTGAGCCAAATTTGGTCCGATTCTAAGATAGTTGACCGGATCACCGTTTTGCGAGCCCTACGATCCGACTCAACGGACGATTTTGTGCCCGACCGATTAGAATCCAAAATTGGACATATCGTTGAGTTCATATAAAAAAACCAGACTCGTAAACATATAATTTGTTGACTTTAGAGACTATAGATTTTGGTACACTTTTTGGTGCAAAACGGGTCCAACAACGGATATCGTTTTGACCCAAAATTACGATTTTGTCCCTATATCCAGAATTGGACTTATGGGTAGTCAATTTTAGACATTTCTTTTATTCTAAAACGTTGATGATGTTTGTTTCAGCATCCGGGGATGTTTCGGATGTTCCATCCTTGTAGCTTCTCCTAACTTGTTGATTTCATCTACTGGACGTCGTCAAAATACCTAACAACCGCTAGGCAAGTAGACCTTGCTATATTTAATGTTCATATTATTTATTTTTAGTATTTATTTATTTTGTTTCATATTATTTTTGCTTTATATGTTATAGACTGTGCATCTAAGTCATACTTGGGTGCAAGCGACCTTATTAGTCGTTTTTCGTTGCTTTCTTTTATTGTATGCATGTTGACTTAGTTTTAGCAGACTACCTTCTTATTGTGGGATATCCTTATATTTTTTTTGGCCATGACACTCACATTACACGATTTGAGACATTTTGCTAGGGGCACGGCTTGCATATTTGACTGTCCATCAATATATAAGAAGTCGTGTGACGGATAGATGATCGTAACTGCTATGATTAGGATATAGGGACTCAAGCGGTTATAAAACTGGACTGATTATGGACATGACTTCGTCAGTATGAGAATCTTTGGGGAGGACAGTCACTAGTGCGTATGGGAAGGCAAACAGGTAAACCATAGTCTCCGGATGGAACTATGGCTAGACACAATTTACAGATACCCTTTGACATTTTAGATGTTATGGCCAGATACAGATGACTAGATGACAATACATGTACACATAGCCTAAATCCCATCCATGCGTGTGAAATTTGTCCTTTAATTGCACGATAGACGGTTAGAATACTCTTTACATATTTGTTGACTAGGATAGTCTTTGCATATTTATTTATCTATTCTGATTGTTCATATAGCATGAATTTATGTATCCTGTTATGTCCCTCTGAGGACCTGGTGATCACTCCAAGTATGACGACGAGCAGTATCCTGAGGAGTACAGTTCTGGACTAGACTCTTTATTTGTAGCCGAGGAGGTCTCACCTTCGGAGCCTATTTGATTTTTCTTCTTAGTTGATGGACTTATGTAGTTGTTATTTTTTATCTTGTTCTTTCAGTTGATTTCATTCAATCGTTCGGTAGTGGATTTGTCTCCGCCCGACAGATATTTTATTTTTATAATTCAGTTGAGGCATTAATTTGATTTTTTTTATTTCTTTTATTTGTCATTGTGGATGAGATATAGCTGTTGGATGCGACCATAGATTATTATTATGAGCTGGAGCTCTTATCTTATAGCTTATATGTGTATATGTGCACGTGGATTCCAAATATTGGAGTAGTCTACGTATACATATAGCTGGCATGTACGTATTCTTAGTCCTACGTATATTGGGACTGGAACTTTACATGTTTTGGTGGTGGCCCATACAGGTTGAAAAAATATTGCTTCGGTTACGTTACTGTACCGAGCAAGCCTGCATATAGGATTAGAAATTAGGATCTCATCCACATGCTTTATCATCTTCCCTGATTTCTATTTTGAACTCTAATTTGACTGCTTGACTTACATCTAGCTTGATCATGTCCTAACGTAAACCTTATATTTCGTGCCAATAGGATGAATCTTCGTAATGGTTGTGCCACCCTTCTCGCTATTACCGTTGGAGATTCAACCACCCCAGAGGAACCAGTAGATCAGCCTCCTCCGACCATATCCCCAACCATACCAGCACCATCAGGACCATCATCATAGCATGTGCTGACACCACCCACCACTCAGCAGTATCAGCAAGTCCCAACATCCGAAGGGGGACAGCTAGACCCCCAAAACCCTACACCTCATGAAGAGTACCTTCCACACCCGCCACCCTATCAACCTCAGTTTCCACAACAGTTTCCACCCCCATATCCGTCTCAGTATCTGCCACCATATCCACCAGAATATCCACCCCAACATCCTCCATAGTATCCAACTCAATATCCGCCACAATATCCACCATAATATCTACCATAGTACCCCTATCCGTATCCACCTTCATACCCTATACCGTATGGGCCACAAGGTGCCAACAGTTTATTTCATAGATGCCATACCTGCCCCGATAGCAGCCCATGCCTCAGGCAGATGGGACTCCTGTAAACCAGTTCCTTCATGGCATGATGCAAGGCCAGATGCAACAAAACGAGTTTATTAGGAGGAGTTTAGAGACTGCCCTGACCCGACCACCCGGAACCTCTATAGGTACTATTGAGAGATTCTGCAACATGAACCCCCCAGCCTTCAAAGGCACTGAAAACTCCTTAGGAATTACCAACTGGCTAGTAAAGACAGAAAATCTTTTGAGGGCTTCACAATTGTCTACAAATCTATGGTTAACGGCAGTTAGATTGCAGTTAGAGGGAAATGTCTATCATTGTGGGCAGGAGAAGAGATTCGACTAGGACTTAATTCGACCTGGGAGGAATTCAAAGAGTTGTTCAACAAAAAGTATGTTTCAGACACCGCCAGGGACTCCCTTTATAACCAATTCCTACACTTAGAACAAGGGAATATGATAGTAGACGAATACGATGCCGAGTTCAGTCAGTTAAGTCATTTTTCCCCGTACTTAGTTTCGACAGAGTTGGAGAAGGCCAAAAGATTTCATAATAGATTGAGCATAGAGCTTTAGCGATACACAAGTTCTGAGTCACGAGCTTCACATGCAGCCGTTTTCATAGAAGCAAGGACACAATAGGCCATAAGTAAGAAAGCACAACAACGATGAGATGTTTCAACCGTTGCATCAGCTAAGACTACACCAGCTTGATCCATAAGACATTTCACAACACAGCAGCAGCTTCGAGTTTTCCTGTATTAAGGAAGAGAATTACGTACTTGCCATTATTGCGGTAAGAAGGGACTTCTTCAGAGGGACTGTCGTCGTAAGTTGGGATTGTGTATGATTTGCGGATCAAATCAACAACAAGCTTGAGATTGTCCTTTTAGGCAACGGCAGCAGATGCAGGGAGTAGCATTACCAGCACCAGGAGGAGGAGCACCACGTCCGCCAGCAGCCATTGAATATTCAAGGGGTCAGCCGCTACCACTATAGTCTGTACAATACGAGAAGGCCATGCAACAAAGGGTCAACCAAAAACTTGGGACAAGCCTTCAGTATGATCACCATGGGACCACCATCCTAAGGAGCCATATATAATGGTATGACATTTTAGTTAAATACACCATTGCATGACCAAGATCATAGAATGACTTAGAATTTTATGGTATAAACCTTGATAGATATAGAAACACGAAGGGACGTAAGGACTAAGTAGTAGATGATTATTTATGGATATCCTATATAGATAGAAACCATTACCGTAACCCTTATGAGTACCATAAATTGTTCTACTCTCTCGGTTTGTATGTCATCGCAGTGTCCAGCCAAAACATGGAAGCGCAAGAATGACATGTACAACCATTTCTCTCATATGTACGAAAATCGTGACACGATCTTCGTGCTTGACCCTTTGTTCCGTCTTGCATTTCGTTTCCATAGATCGTGCTTTCGAGGACAAAATCTTGTAAGTTGGATAGGATGTAAACCCCCAAATTTTTAGCAAATTTTTTCTTTATATTTTTCTTAAAAAAATATTTTGGATTTTTATATTTTAAAAGAAATAATATCTTTATTAATATAGACTTAGTCATGGTTAAGTTTTGTTGTGTAGGTTGGCTCGAAAGCATGGCAGGGCTAGTGTGGTCGTGTGCCATCACAACTATATTAGCTATAGATCTCTCTAAATTTATTTATTTTAATATTTAGTTGGTTACAAATTATTAAATTGTTATATGGTTATCTTTTACATGTTTTACTATTTATTTATTTTTGGAATGGATTTGAAATTTATAATACTAGTAGGTGTACTCACCCAATTTATTATACCCCTATTATTTTATTGTTGTTGTCATTATTATTATTATTATTATTATTATTATTATTATTATTATTATTATTATTATTTTATTTATTTTTGTTACTTTTGTTAAATCTTTAGAAAATAGGTTGTAATATATACATATACATATGTATGCTTGAGTACCTATATACTAGGAAAAAGGCTACAATAATATTTTAGGATTTTAGATTTTTTTTCTATTTATTTTTTCTTTTTGATATTTTTGGGTAATTATTTAGACGTTTTAACATTATTTATATTTATAAAGGAAAAAAAAGAGAATTTTTTTCCAATTACTCACGATAAATTGAAGTTTCTCAAGATTTGGTCATCTCCATATCTTCCGCTGATCTAACAGGGAGGTATTTAAAGATTTCTTCGTCGAAATCAATCTTGCTAGATTTGGATTGATCCAAATCAACATTCCTACCCAGATATCCCTTATTTAAAACCTAAATCTAACTTCAAATACTATTCAAATTCTGATTAGGAACAAGAAAATCAATCTTTATAAATATAGAGGACCTGTAACCTATGTTCTTCCAACCCTCAAAACCTTCACTCCTCGCGACAAAGCAGAGCGACACCCGACCTCAGGCGACCGACCCCGACTTTTTGCCACCGCTGCGCGACGCCAGGCCTCTGCAGCCGGCCGACTAACCTGCGACAGCAGCGCAGCCGCACAAAGCAACAGTAATTGCTACAACAGCGGCAGGCAGTAAGTATGCATATTCCTGAGCCCTTTTCTCTTTCACCGTTCGACAAAATTTCAATCTACGAATTCCTATGCGTAGAAAACCTAACCCCCTTCAGATAGATTTTAATTCTATAGCATTTAATTTTCCTAAAAATTGATGCGAACATCGACAAAAACTTGTCTCGTAATTGTTTACCCAAAAAGTTGAACGAACTTTTGTAGTCAAACGTGTAAAATGTACAAAAAGAACTCCTGAACAGGAGATTTAAGTACAAGAATTTTTGGAGAAGTATGACAAGAGAGATCGAGCACTACTGCGGCTCCTTTACTTCGTTGACGATCTGACGACGACTTGAACTTGCTCTGACTTTCTGACGCTCGAAATTGGTGCTCGGGTTTGCTGATCAGGCAAATGTTGACCTTTTTTATGAAGGAGAACTCCTTATATTTATAGGCCTAGCACATATGCGATGTGCTTGAGATTTGTTAGGCACACAAGAGCGCTGTACGTTGAGATCTGAGAGAATCTGTTGTCATTCCACGGTGAGGGCTGCTGTTGAGCTGACACATAGCGGACATTGAGATTCCTTTCTATCAAGATCTCAGGTGGTTATCAGCATAACCGAATAAACGACACATGGCGTATCTCTACTGCTCGAGGCTTTTTGTTTAGATGAAGCCGAGCGGGTTTGGCTCCTATCCAAGGAGTCGGACTTTGTCTCTATCTTTGGGACAGCGGTTTAAACAAACCGATTGGATATTGCCCTTATCAACATAACCAAATTTCGTTCTTATCTTTGGAGTGGCAGTTTAAATAAATTGATTGGATCATATCTGAAAAGATGTAAGTACCAGACTAGCCACATGGAACAATGCCAGCTTATAGGACTGCAGATCTATGCGAACTGCACTTCTGGTGAGGCTTCAATGTCACTGCACTTTTTAGGCGACGAAGAGACTGTGTTTCGAAGACGACGGAGTCACTGCACTTTTGGGACAATGAGGAGACTGTGTTTCGAAGGCGACAGGGTCACTACGCTTTTGGGCGACGATGAGACTGTGTTTTAAAGATGACGGAGTCACTGCGTCTTTGGGCGACAAAGGGACTATGTTTCGAAGACAACTGAGTCACTCGTTTTTGGGCGACAAGGAGACTACGTTTCGAAGACGATGGAGTCACTGTCACTGTGCTATTAGGCAACGAGGAGACTACATTTAGATGACGACGGAGTCACTGCACTTTTGGGCGACGAGAAGACTGTGTTTTAAAGACGACGGAGTCACTGCACTTTTTGGCGACGAGGAGACTTGTTTCGAAGATGACGAAGTTACTGTGCTTTTGGGCGACAAGGATACTGTGTTTTGAAGACGACTGGGTCACTGTACCTTTGGGCGACGAGGAGACTGTTGGTGGTGTTCTGTGATGCCATTGCACTTTTACGAAGTAATAAGGGACTTCTGAGAGCTTTATAAAGCCACTGCGCTTTTATGAAACGTCTAAGGACTTTCTGAGAGCTCTTTGTGATTAATGACTTTCCTTGGTGTCTACTGAGTCAATGTATCTTTAATTACCGCCGTCTTTTGGGGAATTTAAGAAGTTCGTGGCCTAGGATTCAGTCAAATGAACCTATTAAATAAGATTCATTGCGCTGAGTCCTAGGTTCATCCCATTAATTTGGGGGTCTTTGACCGATGGCATATGGCGTTTGGGGTTGGACCACACTCAGCCTATATAAAGGGAAGCTTTTCTGGGGAGCTACGTCCATTGCCTCTTAGCATTCCCACAGTCATGCTCGATCTTGACTTAGCTTCAAACGGCCGTTGGCCTTGCACAAGTCGACTATTGGTTGGAGATCTCTTCGTTCAAAGAAGTTGTATCATTGTAGAAGAACGACTATTAGGTTTTGAGATGCATTTGAACGTTTGGCATAAGGAGTTCGAACCTAAACAACATCTTGGAGGTCTTCGAGGTCCAAGCTACTGGGTTTGGATTTATTGTCAACCCGAAGAGCCACAGATTGTGCTCTGCCCCGCTCAATAGTCGTAGTAGTGTTGCGAGCAGGAGCTGTATTCTTGCTCGGGCCAATAGCTGTTTCATTAGCCATATTGGGGTTCCTCTACGTCTGACTATGAAGTGGCTTGCTCTGACGAGGAAAGTGATTGCTCTGATACTACTGCGTGTTTGGGGGGCTGCGCACTTTCTGAAGACTGCCCATTTGTAGACTTTAGGCGATTTAGTCTTTATATGTAATCATGAAGAATCTGTAATAGATCTTTGTAGACATGATTTTAATAAAGAACTTTTTCTTTATGCACTGTCTTTGTTTGTTATTTATCTGCGCTTTTGAACTACTGCGCTTCTGTGAAGGAACAGGTAGCAACAGTTGTCATCTGCACTTCTGTGACTGCTGTACTTATTTTCATGCTAAATAATCGGTAAACAGGGCTGTCGAACACCCAATTTGGAAGTCCAAAATTGGTCAATCCAATGTGGAAACCCAGAATCTAGTGGAACAATCATATATAAAACCTATAGGACTTCAAAACCTATTTTGTAGTTTCAAATTTCATTAACTGTGTACAGAGAAATCAGTTTTCAAAATAAAAAAAACAAGTTTTAAAACAATAGAATTTTTGGACGTGGTCACAACCCAAGAGCATCGAAAGACGCAAATGGATGTTGTCGACGTGTGGGATTGGACAGAACTTGATTTTATTTTGTGTGTACGACGAAATTGAGGCGTATCGGTCGAGATATCCCGTATCGGCCAATTTGCAAACTAGCCTACAACTTCATGCACGTTCGTTACATCGCAACGAAACTTGTGCCACTGGACTCATGTCATTTTTTGGTCATATGAGCCAAGTTCGGTCCGATTCTGAGACAGTTGACCGGATCACCGTTTTACGGGCCCCACGATCCGACTCAACGGGCAATTTTGTGCACGGCTCATCGGAATCCAAAATTGGACATACTGTAGAGTTCGTATCGAAAAACTGGACCCGTAAACATATAATTTGTTGACTTTAGAGACCATAGATTTTGGCACACTTTTCGGTGCAAAGTGGGTCCAACGGCGGACGTCGTTTTGATCCAAAATTATGACTTTGCCCCTGTGTCTAGAATTGGACTTTTGGGTAGTCAATCTTAGACATTTCTTTTATTAGACCAATATTTGTTTCAGCATCCGAAAACGTTTGCGGAAGTTTCATCCTTGTAGCTTCTCCTAACTTGTTGATTTCATCTACTAGACATCGTCAAAACACCTAACCACCACCAAAAAAGTATAGCTTGCTATATTTATTGTTCATATTATTTATTTTCAGCATTTATTTATTTTGTTTCATATTGTTTTTGCTTCATATGTTATAAATTGTGCGTCCAACTCATACTTGGGTGCAAGCGACTGTATTAGTCGTTTTCTGTTGCTTTCTTTTATTGTATACATATTGACTTAGTTTTTGCATACTACCTTCTTATTGTGGATATCCTTATATTTCATTTGCCCATGACACTCACATTACACGATTTGAGACATTTTGCTAGGGGCACGGCTTGCATATTTGACTGGCCATCAATATGTAAGAAGTCGTGTGACGGATAGATGATTTTAACTGCTATGATTAGGATATAGAGACTCAAGAAGTTACAAAACTGGACAGGTTATGGACATGACTTTATCAGTGTGAGAATCTTGGGGGAGGACAATCACTAGTGTATATGGAAAGCCAAATAGGTAAACCATAGTCTCCAGATGGAACTATGGTAAGATACAATTTGTAGATACCCTCTGACGTTTTAGACGTTACGACCAGATACAGATGACTGGATGATAGTACATGTACACATAGCCTAAATCCCACCCATGTGTGTGAAAGTTGTCCTCTAATTGCTTGATAGACGATTAGAATATCCTTTGCATATTTGTTGACTATGATAGTCTTTGCATATTTATTTATCTATTCTGACAATTCATAAAGCATGATTTTATGTATCTTGTTATGTCCCTCTGAGGACCTAATGATCACTCCAGGTATAGACGACGAGCAGTACTCTGAGGAGTACGGTTCCGGACTAGACTCTTCATTTGCAACCGAGGAGTTCTCACCTTTGGAGCCTATTTGATTTTTCTTCTTAGTTGATGGACTTATGTAGTTGCTATTCTTTATCTCATTCTTTCGGTTGATTTCATTCAGTCGTTCAATAGTGGATTTGTTTTTGCCCAGCAGATATTTCATTTTTATATTTTAGTTGAGACATTTGATTTATTATTTCTTTTATTAGTCGTTGTGGATGAGATATAGTTGTTGGATGTGACCATACAGGTTATTATTATGAGTTGGAGCTCTTATCTTACAGCTTATGTGTGTATACGTGGGTTCCAAATATTGTATACGTGTGTATACATACATACAGCTGACATGTACGTATTCCTAGTCCTACGTATATTGGGACTAGGGCGTTACATGGCCCTTCTTACCACATTTGATACAAGTCCCATCATTCTTGGGCTTTGGCTTGAATGAAGCCGATTTCACCTTCAGATGGTGGAAGTCCTTCTTCTTGTTGTGAAAAGCTTTCAACTTCCCCTTGGAGCCTCCAGCATGCACCAAGTTGGCCTTGGCCATCTGTTTGGAAAACGTATCCACTTTGTGTTGAGCCCTCAGTTCGTCTTCAATGGATCCAGTATAGGAGGTGCTCAACATCTACCTCCATCTTCTTACGGTGCATGTTCGCAATGAAGTTGCTCCACCCATGCGGGAGCTTGGCGATAATATCCCGACAATAAAAGCATCGACTAGGGGCATGTCATCATCCCCAAGTTTTTGACGCAACTTGAGAAATTTTTTGACTTGAGGCAACATCGTCTTGTCATCCTCAAAACGCATCTGCCAAACCTTTTCAGTCACGTGGATCTTGTTTATGTTCTCATCAGATTTGTAGTGTGTTCCAGATACTCCTAGATGTCCTTTGCATGTACCGTCTTATTGTATGACTCCGCCAGAGAATCCTCCATAGAGTTCAGAATCAACAACTTGTAGAGGTTGTTGTCTCTCCTTCACTTTGACTAAAAAGTAGTCGCCTCAACGATCCTCCGAGCATTTTTACCCTCTGGAATAATAGGCTCAGGATCTGTCAACATGTAGTCCGCGTTTATGAGTTGAAGATTAAAGCTGACATTTTTCTTCCAGATGTTGTAGTATTTTCCGTCAAACTTCTCAAGTTTGTTAAAACTTGTGTCGAGAAGGTTTGTACGGTTGTTCTCTATCTTACTCGGATCTTGTTTTAAGATTGTTAGTTCCAAGGCTTAATCTAAGATGGAAGAACTATTAGAAACAAATATTTTACGCAAACAATTATGCTTCTCTAGTCTGAATATGAAGTTGAGACCGAAGATCTCACGCAAACAAGTTTTCTCTCCAAAGAACTCGAATACCACTATAAACTTTAGGTTATAACTTTCTCTTCTTCCTATATAAACTGACAGAAAGAGAATATTCTTTCTTGCGAACGTGTTGCAATTGGGACAGAACACTTTACAACTAGAAGAAGATAGAAAGTAGAAGAAGATCAAGTATCTCAAGCTCGGGTGATAAAGATTACCATTGCTCAAAGCAAGATTCACCCCGTACGAACTGATCCCAGGAACCAGTAAGTTCTCGCAGAACTTCTGGAACGCTCATCGTCACCTCCTTTCTGGACTCACACGATCTCCTTTAGACTCCAATGGCGGCAGTAGCAATTTTCTCTTCGTCTCTCCTATTTTCGAAGTAAGTTCTCAAAGAGGCACGAATAGAGTATTTATAGAGTTGGGTTGAACCCTAACCCTAATCCTGGCTGCCAACTGATTATGAAAAGATAGGACTGATTTGAATTTAAATCTCGCAAAAATTGGATCCGAATGTTTGACCATATCTTTCCATAATCGTTCAAATCTCGCAATCAGGCGCAATAAATGCGCACAAGCGCCATGCGATGATGCTGACGTGCTAAGTACAAAGTGTCATGTGCACACCTCAACACAAGCAAAACATTATATTGAGATACTCACCATTTGGTGTAACCAATGTAGGACTATATTTCCTAGTCTAAAGACAAAAACACCAACTATATATATATATATATATATATATATATATATATATATATATATATATATATATATATATATTCGTGATGCTGCTCTCCCGTGTTGGCCCATTGGTCATATGGTCAAGCTGATTTTAATAATTGATCAAACTCTGTCTCGATATATGAAGCTAGTCAAGAAAATATATATATATATATTCGTGATGCTGCTCTCCCGTGTTGGCCCATTGGTCATATGGTCAAGCTGATTTTAATAATTGATCAAACTCTGTCTCGATATATGAAGCTAGTCAAGATGTATCGGACTCTTGGACATGAACAAGAACAGCTATCTACACAGTTCAAGATCGAAGCTATGTTTGCCAGTTCGAGTCTGTATTTTCTTTGAGCAATGTATTTTTCATTTTATTGAGTCTAGGAATACGTTGTACACCGAGTCGTACTGGCAAATAGGCTATTCCAAAATGTTTTCAAAGCACTTTTAAAATATCCTTTGTTTTGAAAAACATTCTTTTAAACAAAAGCTTTAAAAAGGTTTTCAAAAAGGTTTTCAAAAATCATCAAAAACTATGTTTTAAAAACCTGACCTAACCCTGACAGAGTTCGGCCAGAGTTCGGTTGGTGGCCGTTTGATTTTTGAATCTTCTGAACTTGGTCCTCCTGCAGTTGCGGATTTGACCGAGATTTTCTCAAAGAGTTCTGCCCGAATTCTGCCAGAATTCTGTCTTTGGAACTCCTATAAATAGAAAAGGATTTCGATCATTTCAACTCACTCATTCAATTTTAATCTTCTCTCTATCTAAAGCATTCAGTCTTCCAAAGAGTTTTCTTGAGCTTTAAATTTCAGATCCCAAGCCAATTACAATCCTCTAGTCGATTTGTCAGTGCGGTACGGTCTAGAAGTTCTGAATGATTGTAATCAGAAGGCTTGATTTGAAGAATACCTCTTCACATTTGAAGTTGGACGAGTTCTTCGTATCAAAGCTCGGGTTGTAGAAGTTGCAAGGACTTCGTAAGAAAACTTGTGGTTTTGCCAATAGTGGATTCAACTGGTAGCAAGAGTTCTACCGACTGGATTAGTCCTCAACAGAGGGAAACCAGTATACATCGCTGTCTTTGCGTTTGCTTTCTTATCTCTGCCTTTACATTATTTATATTTGTGATTATTATTCTGTGATCTTGCTGCTAACAATTTTAATTAGCAATATTCCGCTGCCAACTTTATTCACCCCCTCTAGAGTATTGTGCTTTACGATTTCGTTCCTACAATTGGTATCAGAGTGGGTATTACAGGTAAAGCAAGGTAACAGTGCAATTATTTATTCATTTTAATTAACTGTTATATAGATCACAGCACAACACATGGCAACTGTGAAATTCACAAGTGAAGGCCAGGCCACAAACAGACCTCCACTGTTTGATGGTACGAACTATACCTATTGGAAAACACGGATGAGTTTCTTCTTGAAATCACTTGACTTTGATTTATGGTCCATTGTTATTGATGGCTATCAAAAGCCACCTCGTATAAATATTGATGGAGTTTTAGTTGAAAAATCCCATAGCAGATATACAGAGGAAAAAAAGAAAAGGGCCAGTCTTGACGCACGTGCTATTAACGCTCTATTTTGTGCTTTAGACAGAACTGAATTTAACAGGGTGTCTATCTGTACAACGGCTAATGAAGTGTGGAAGCTACTTGAAGTCACACATGAAGGCACAACTCAAGTCAAAGAATCAAAGGTCAGCAGACTTACTCAAGAGTATGAGGCGTTCAAGATGAAGCCCAACGAAACAGTTACTCAAATGTTCGAAAGATTCCTGGATATTGTAAATCCTTTGTCCTCCCTAGGCAAAGAGTACAGTAACCATGAAAAGATTTGCAAGCTCCTGCGAGCACTTACCAAGAATTGGATTCCAAAGGCTACTGCAATCATTGAAGGAAATGACCTCACAACTATGTCCCTCGAAGTACTCATGGGTAAGCTACTCACTCATGAACTGGAGCTACAAGATTTTGAAGAGCCTGCACCAAAGGAGAAGACTATCGCTTTCAAGGCTCAGCACAGAAAAGCTGCTGAAGGTGACTCTGACAGCAGTGAATCTGATGCTGAAGATCAAGCACTCCTGGCAAGAAAATTTAAGAGATTCATAAGACATGAGAAGAGAGCCAAAGAAAACAACAGCAACAACTGGTATCAAGATGATGCTGTCTGCTATGGCTGCAAGAAGAAAGGACACATGAAGAAGGATTGTCCTACAAACTCATCATCAAGCAAGAAGAGCAACAGGTATGAAAAAGGGAACCTGAAGAGATCAACATCACGGAAGTATGCCAATACCAGCATATGGCATGAAAGTGAAGCCAGCGACTCAGAAGACGAACAATCAGAAGACGCTGCAAACGTATGCTTTATGGCATCTGATCAGGTACCTACTGAACCAGTAGTTGATACATATGATGACTTCACCTTTGAGCAATTAGGAGATGCCTTCAGTGAACTGATGACTGATTACAGGAAACTGCATAGCAAGTATCAGACCTCTAAGAAGGTACTCAAAGAGTACAAAGGTGAAATAGGTAGACTTATCGACCTACTAGCTGAGGTTAGAAATAATGTTAGTGAGTCTGGTGAGCTTTCTTCAATAAAGCTCTTATTACACGAGACTACCAAGTCATCTGAAGAGAAAGACAAAGTTATTGACCAACTGAAAGAAGAACTTTCTATAGAGAAGAAAAGTCTTCGATGTGCACAAATCAGAATGGAAACACTTACTTCTGATTATACTAAGTTGTATGACACTTCCAAAAGATTGGAAATTAGGTTAGAAAAATAGCCTGAGCCTGCTGCTTCCTACCCTAACACGTGTCACTTACCGAAAAATCGGAACATTCCCAAGCCAAACACTGTCAGACCTAACCCTATCAAACCTTTACCCCAAAAGGTTAAGCCCAAACAGGATTATAGGTATGCTTTTTTCTATACTAGAAAACCTAAACCTACCAACCATGCACACCACTCAGCTTTCAACACTCGACATGCACAATGTCATTATTGTGGCCTTATTGGTCATATCTCTCCTGCATGTAGAGTCAGAAAGCTTGTTGATTTAAATATTTATGCTTGGATACCAAAAGCTAACATTTCAGGACCCTACAAGAAATGGGTACCAAAAGTTTCATCTGCAAACTGTTTTGTAGGTGGAACACCCTTCACATGCTAAAAGCAAATGGATCCTCGACAGCGGTTGTTCACGGCATATGACCGGTGACGCTATATTATTTGCAACACTGTCGAAGAAGAAGAAGGAAGGTTATGTTTCCTTCGGTAATAACTTGAAAGGGTATATTATTGGTATCGGTGATATTGGTAAGTCTCCCTATCCTATTATTAAAGATGTCTGTCTGGTTACCGAGTTGAAATATAATCTACTCAGCATAAGTCATTTGGCTGATCATGGTTATGGCATCAACTTTGGCAAAGACAAATGTATTATAGTTGATAGCTCAACTGGTAGTACTATCTTTGAAGGTATCAGGGAAGACAACATATATGTTTTCTATTTGTTGGAAGAAACTAACATTTCAGGTAGATGCTTAATGGCTAAAAGCGATGAGAGTCATCTGTGGCATATGAGACTCGGTCATGCAAATATGGACACAATATCAAGATTATCCACAAAGAAACTAGTACGCGGTTTACCGGACATTACATTCAAGAAAAATTCGGTATGCAGTCAATGTGAAAAGAACAAAGCTACCAGATCCACATTCAAGTCAGTAAACGCAGTATGTACTACTAGACCTCTATAATTGCTTCATATGGACTTATTTGGTCCTAGCAGAGTTGCTAGCCTTGGAGGTAAACTTTATGCTATTGTAATTGTAGATGATTTCTCTAGATACACGTAGGTATACTTCTTGACACGCAAGAATGATACATTATCCGAATTTGTCGCCTTTTGTAAGAAAGTACAGAATGAAAAAGGTTACATGATCACTCGTATTAGAAGCGATCATGGAGGCGAATTCGAGAATGCAGAGTTTGAGCAATTTTGTGACACATACGATTTTGTACACGAGTTCTCCTGTCCTAGGACTCCACAACAAAATGGAGTTGTGGAACGTAAGAACAGAACTCTATCCGAAATGGCCAGAGTGATGTTAAACCAGTTTAGTCTACCCAAATATTTTTGGGCTGAAGCTGTCAATACAGTTTGCTTTGTTCTCAATAGAGTTCTAATTCGACCCAAATCGAAGAAGACTCCATTTGAGTTATGGTTTGATAGAATTCTATCAGTTTCTTATTTTAGAATATTTGGCTGTAAATGCTTTATTCTTAATACAAAAGACAATTTGGGAAAGTTTGACGAAAAGGCCGATGAAGGTATATTTTTAGGTTATGCGGCCAAGAGCAAAGGATATAGAGTCTTCAACAAACGAACCATGATCATCGAAGAATCAATCAACGTCACATTTGATGAATTAAATCAAATGACTATCGATGACAATGACGAAGATCCATCTGTACCAAGCTCAACACCAGCTGATTCTCAACCAAGCTCAGCACTAGCTGATCCTCCTAGAGAATATCCAGGAACCAGCTACCTTCAGAGTCTGCCGAAAAAATTAAAATTTACGGCTGATCGTCCGAAGGATTTGGTAATTGGTGACATTACCAAAGGTGTAAGTACTCGTACATCCAGTAGAGATATTGTTTCTAGTGTTTCATTTATTTCACAGCTAGAACCCAAAACTATTGATGAAGCATATAGTGATAATTTTTGGATAGATGCCATGCAAGAGGAATTAAACCAATTTGAACGGAATCAAGTTTGGGAACTTGTTCCCAAGCCTATTGATCATCCGGTCATTGGCACCCGTTGGGTATTTCGAAATAAACTTAATGAGAATGGTTTAGTGACTCGTAATAAGGCTCGACTCGTAGCTCAAGGATACAATCAAGAAGAAGGTATCGACTACGATGAGACTTATGCCCCAGTTGCGAGATTAGAATCCATTTGCATGTTATGTGCATTTGCATATTTTCATAATTTTAAACTATTTCAAATGGATGTCAAGAGTGCATTTTTAAATGGTTTTATTAAAAAAAAGTTTTTGTAGCACAACCTCCAGGTTTCACAGATTTTAAAAACCCTGATCATGTTTTCAAGTTGAAGAAAGCTTTGTACGGTTTGAAACAAGCCCCTCGTGCTTGGTATGATCGTCTAAGCTCTTTTCTACTTGACAACGGTTTTTCAAAAGGCAAGGTTGACACTACACTTTTTATTAAGTTCTTTAATGGTAAGCTTCTTTTAATACAAGTCTATGTAGATAATATCATATTTGGATCTACTGATGAATCTCTGTGTCAAGAATTTTCTAAGTGTATGCAGAATGAGTTTGAGATGAGCAGGATGGGAGAGCTGAAATTCTTTCTCGGACTGTAAATCAAACAAACTGACAATGGGACGTTCATAAATCAAGCCAAGTACACAAAAGATTTGCTAAAGAAGTTTGATCTGGACAATGTCAAACCTATTGGCACTCCGATGGCAACTTCAACAAAGCTTGATATTGATGAACAAGGTAAGCCGGTCGACACACGTAAGTATCGAGGTACGATCGGTAGTTTACTTTATTTAACTGCTAGTCGTCCAGATATTATGTTTAGTGTTTGCCTGTGTGCACGTTTTCAAGCTAATCCAAAGAAATCACATCTGTGCGCAGTTAAGCGTATCTTTCGATACCTTAAGGGCACTTCTTCTGTTGGCTTATGGTATCCCAAAACCAAGTCCTTTGACCTTATAGGTTATTCAGATGCAGATTTTGCTGGATGCAAAGTTGATAGAAAAAGTACCAGTGGCACATGTCATTCCTTAGGCAAAGCTTTAGTCTCATGGTTTAGTAAAAAGCAAAATTCTGTAGCCCTATCAACAACAGAGGCTGAGTATATCGCCGTAGGACGTTGTTGTGCTCATATTTTATGGATGAAACAAACCTTGGAAGACTATGATTTATTTTACACACACATTCCCATTTTCTGTGATAACATGAGCACTATTAATTTGACTAAGAATCCTGTATGTCACTCTCGTACTAAACATATCAAGATTCGACATCATTTTCTTAGAGATCATCATCAAAATGGAGATATTGACCTTGTGTACATAGATACTGAGAATCAATTAGCTGACATTTTTATAAAACCTCTAGCAGAAGATCGTTTCAATTATTTACGTCGAGAATTAGGAATTTTGGACGTCAATAATATTAATTAATTTTGTTTTATGATTATATTTCAATATGCAAAAACTGTGTTAGAGACAAGCTAATAAAGAGTCTGTCTGTCACCACAACTACGGTTGAAGCGAAGCGGTACTTAAGAGTTCCCCGGTGAACCTCCGCCAGCTGGGACAGTACTCCTACAGCTAATCTGAAACAGTCGCTGTGTAATAATATTTAATCTATAAAATAATATTAATTATGTTAATTGAAGGCTGAAATTACTAATCTTTGAATTAAATATTTGAAATGAGCCAATGAAAAAGAAAGTGTTCCAAACCAAACCCAGTCAAATTCGGCCAGAATTCGGCCCGAATTCGGCCCGAGTTCGGTTGAGGGTGTCAGGTTATATAACCAGAACCCGAGAGCCTTTCTTCCTCATTGCTTCCAAACCACATCAACAGCAGCAGCAGCCACGCGAGGAGAACCCCAAACCCTAGTTCTTCACCACCCCTTCTCTTCCAATCCAAGTAGTGAAATCAATCCAAACTTTGGATTCGTACGGAGTTCGTCATTCTCTACAAATACTCCAATCTTGGGAGGTATAACTCCTTATTTCCTCTCCGTTTAATTTCGTGCTATTTCCTTTTATTTCACAAATGGCACCTAAGGGATTCAACCCCTTTAAGAGGAAGAAGACAACCAACCCTAGTGAGGAAGGTTCATCTTCGAATCCACCCACTACTTCCCACTTTTTGCCAGTCCAATCTAGCGACGGCACGTTCGACGGGTTTTACTTTCAAACCCTAGACCAAGCCCTACTGTGGTATGGAGACTTCTCCATGAGATCCATATGCATGGGCGCACCTATCAAGTGGACTGTATTTCCTGATCATCGCCATTTCTTTGAGGCATTAGGGTTACAGCATTTTGTTAAACTCTGTTTTCCCGTAGCAACTAATGCCATTAGACTGTTTTACTGCAATATCATATTAAACACTTTTGATGTAAGCACACGTGTTGGAGGATTAGATATCAATTTCAATGATGTTCTCTTAGCGGAGATCCTTGGTATTCCCAACGAAGGTGAACCGCTGGTTGATATCACTGAGTTTGATTTCCCCGAAGGTACGACACTTACTAGTTTCAAAGCGGAACTCTGTGCACCTGATAGAGTTCGCTCTGGAAAGTTCAAGGCAAACAACTTGAACTTGTTTAATTATGAATTGCACCGTATCATTTATTCCACTCTCCTTCCGAAGTCTACTTCGAAGGATGATGTCACGTCTCTTGAATTATCTGCTATGTATCACATTCTTAAGGAAATTCCATTTTCTGCCCCTAAGACCATTATTCAGATGATGGGACGTTGTCGTACAAGAGATAGAAATCTCTCTTACGCGATGATTCTCCCACGCATCTTTCAGCATTTCGACATTGATTTATCTACTTGTGCTCAAGACCCTGAGTCCAAGGTTCTCAAGTTATCTTGTCGCAGAATGACTGCATCTGCTCCTCCTACTGCTCTTGCTACTGCTCCACCTCCTCCACCTCCTCAGTAGTATGCTATGACTTTTGAGGGCATACACCAGCATATTTCAGATTTACACGTCTCGATGACGGACATGGCCCGTGAACGTGAGTTCTGCGACGTCACCCGTTATCAGGCGATTGCAAATTCCTTAGCTGATCTTCGTTTCGCCCAGACTGGACATTCAGCCGGTTCCATCCCTAGAGATCCAGCTTTCTCTGGTTACCGCTGTGAGGATGAAGCTGTTCATGCCTACTTTCAGCCCGATAACGCATATGATTGGTACCGTTCTGATCGTGCTCCTCCTCGTGATTATGTCGGTGAGTTTTACACTGGCGCTCCTCCTCACCCTTCTGGCTCGGGTACCTCTAGAGTTGGTCCTTCTGGACATGCTGGTCATCATACTGATGATGATGATGATGAGGATTTGTGATATGTTAGTTGATGTTTGAGACTTAGACATTATCTACTGTATACTTGGAAATGCTCCGACATTCCAAGTTTTTCTATTTTTTAGACTTTATTATCAGTATTTCTTTTTGAGGACTTGTACTGGATTTATTTTATTTGATGTCATCTGAACATCTTTATCTGCATCTTTATGAGATTCGTAGTTTATGATTCACATCAGTTTATTTACTTAGCATTTCTTTATCTGCTTCTCTATTATAAACTGCCTGTGATATAATTCTTTGTTTAGTATAAAATACCTGAGTACAAATACATGCCTGTGATGTTATTCAATTTCTTTATGATGATTATTTTCTTGTATTTCTTCACTGTTTGTTATTTATGCATTGATTGCGGGGGAGTTTTCCTCTTTTGCAATTATTTTGCTAAGTGACAACAGGGGAGAAAAATAAAGATCTAACATTCTTTTGAGAAAATACAGGACATAAACAATTTTTGATTTTATTTTCAAGCTTAAATGTTATATCATTCATAGTTTGTCAATTATCAAAATGGGGGAGATTGTTGGCCCATTGGTCATATGGTCAAACTGATTTTAATAATTGATCAAACTCTGTCTCGATATATGAAGCTAGTCAAGATGTATCGGACTCTTGGACATGAACAAGAACAGCTATCTACACAGTTCAAGACCGAAGCTATGTTTGCCAGTTCGAGTCTGTATTTCCTTTGAGCAATGTATTTTTTATTTTATTGAGTCTAGGAATATGTTGTACACCAAGTCGTACTGGCAAATAGGCTATTCCAAAATGTTTTCAAAACACTTTTAAAATATCCTTTGTTTTGAAAAACATTCTTTTAAACAAAGGCTTTAAAAAGGTTTTCAAAAAGGTTTTCAAAAACTATGTTTTAAAAACCTGACCTAACCCTGACAGAACTCGGCCAGAGTTCGGCCAGAGTTCGGTTGGTGGCCGTTTGATTTTTGAATCTTCTGAACTTGGTCCTCCTGCAGTTGCGAATTTGACCGAGATTTTCTCAAAGAGTTCTGCCCGAATTCTGCCCGAATTCTGCCAGAATTCTGTCTTTGGAACTCCTATAAATAGAGAAGGATTTCGATCATTTCAACTCACTCATTCACTTTCAATCTTCTCTCTATCTAAAGCATTCAGTCTTCCAAAGAGTTTTCTTGAGCTTTAAATTTCAGATCCCAAGCCAATTACAATCCTCTAGTCGATTTGCCAGTACGGTACGGTCTAGAAGTTCTGAGTGATTGTAATCAGAAGGCTTGATTTGAAGAATACCTCTTCACATTTGAAGTTGGACGAGTTCTTCGTATCAAAGCTCGCGTTGTAGAAGTTGCAAGGACTTCGTAAGAAAACTTACGGTTTTGCCAATAGTGGATTCAACTGGTAGCAAGAGTTCTACCGACTGGATTAGTCCTCAACAGAGGGAAACCAGTATACATCGCTGTCTTTGCGTTTGCTTTCTTATCTCTGCCTTTACATTATTTATATTTGTGATTATTATTCTGTGATCTTGCTGCTAACAATTTTAATTAGCAATATTCCGCTCTATTCACCCCTCCTCTAGAGTATTGTGCTTTACGATTTCGTTCCTACATCCCGCTCGTGCGTTCTTCCCGCCTAGGGCTGCCGCGGCCGCCGCCGCGGGGCTGTGCCGGAGCTCGGTCGTCCCCCCTCCCCCATGGCTACTCCTCCTGACCTCCTCACGTTTTTCGGTCTCCCGTCTGATCCGCCGCCTCCTCCTGCATTTTCTTTTCAGTGTCTGGTCCACGTCCCCTCATCATTCTTCCGCCGCCCGCTTCCTTTCCTGCCACCCCCACTCTCTCCCTCCCCTCAGCCGCTGCCTCCCTCACCCTCACCTCCTTCTTCTTCCTCCCTCTCCCTTCTCCTCCTCAACTCCGGTGTCACCTGCCCAGTTCTTCCTCTCCTGGACCGTCTTCCCATTGCTGCCGTCCGGGAGCCGCCTCCTTCCTCCGTCCTCGGGTCCCCCTCCGCCATCCTGCCCATTTTCCTCCTTTCTTTTTTCGAATCAGCCAGGGAACCACTTACTAGCGTCGGCTTCTGCATCCTCGATGGGGAATGAGGTCTCTGGCGTGGGCAGGTGCAGTGGGCCCCCTGGCCACGTGCAGCTGTCTGTTTTCGGCGCACCTCTTGGTGCGACCGCTTCCTTATGGGGCCTGCTGGGCGCTGCTGATTCGGAGTTGGGAGCGGTTGCCACAGGGCCCCTGGCGCACCCTGTGGTTCAGGTTGGGGTGCAGCTTGGGGTGCCCCTGCGGACCCATTTGGTCCCGGCTGTTTGCGCGCCTCATCTGGCGCATTAGGCCCCGCACGGTCATTGGGGGACGTTTTTTCTGGTGCATTCCATTGCTGCGGCCACCCTGGGTTATTGCCCACGTTTGCCCGGGGCGCACCTCATGGTGCGCCTGCTCCTTTCTCGGCCCCCTTGGACGCTGTAGACTTTGATTGGGCGCGCTTGGCGTGGGCCCCTCTGACGCACCCACCGGCTCTGGTTGGGGCGCCACTGGAGATGGTCCGTCTCGGGCGCCTCCTGTAGTGGCGCCCCCAGCAGTTTTGGCGCATCACTTGGTACTCATGTGGGCCGGTTGGTGGCGCAGCATTTTGGGGCGCCACCCGCCAGTTTCGGCACCTCCTATGGCGTGTCTTCTTCGAGTGTTGGTGGCGCGGGCCCCGGTGGTGCCTCCTACGGGTTCGTCAGCGGCGCTTCCAATGGGGAAGGCGCCCTCGTTGGTGGGTCCTCTGTCGCTCTCCCGTCGCTCGACACTTCTAGCTCCTGCGCTCTTCTCTCAGCAGGGGCTTCCCCTCCGATCCTAGCTCCGGCGCTCCTCGATGGGTAGGTTATCCCTGATGATCTGTTCGCCCTCTTCCCTTTCGAGGAGCTGGCCCCTTTGTCCGCTGTAGTTTTGCACCCGGCATTGCCCTCTTCCACTTCTTCCAGGTCCGTACCGTTGCCCTCGGCGGCCCCGATTCCCTCCTTCGCTGAGAAGCTTCGTCCGGACTTAGCAGCCAAGAAGGGATTTTCGCTTCCCGATGTTCCTCTCCATGATGTTGCTTATTCTCCAAATTTCGTCGTGACCAGGGTCCCCTTCTCTGATCTGGAACTGTCCGCGCTTCTCACCTCTTTCCCCCACACCTTTGTCCTCAAATTCTCCTCCGGTTGCCCTAAGTTCTGCAGAGTTCAGGAGGTTATTGCCAGTTGAAGGCTTTCTGCTGCGTACAGGGTTGCTCCCCTGGACCCCAGGCATCTTCTGCTTCACCTCTCCTCCGAACTTGACCACCGGACCGTGTGGGCCAAGGGTACCAGCAGAGTGTACTCTCACCAGATGAAGATCATCAGGTGGTCCCCGGACTTTAGCACCAAAGCAGACTCAGCCAAGGTAGCAGCTTGGGTGACCCTACCCAACCTCCCCTCGTTTGCTTCGTCCCTGCGGCTCTAAGGCGCATTGCCAACTCCTTCGGGACGTTCGTGGCATCCGCACCCGAGACCAGCAACCTTTCTAAGGCTCACTACGCCAGGATCTGTGTTGAGCTCGATCTTACCAACGAGCCTCCCAACCACATCCATATTGAGCTAGGCAGCAAGATGCACACCCAGCAATTAGTTTACGATAATAATATCAGCTTTTGCAATCACTGCCACCTGAGACGGCACCTCACAAAACATTATTTCTGCCTACACCCAGAGCTCAAGAGGAAACCTGCCATCAAAGGCACAACGGGCAACGAGAGTAGGCAGCTGAAGACTCAAACGCTCTCTTCCCTACTTCCTCTACCAAACTCCCACATAAGGTTCGAATCCAACGGAGGTGAGCCGGGCAAGTCACCAGGAGGAGCGGTGATCACCTACAAGCCCCCAGCGCTTATCCTATCGAATCGGTTCAACGCTTTACTCACAGAAGAGGTAGAAGCCACTCAGGAGATTGCACTCCTCGTAGGATCGTCCGCGGCCCCCGAGCCGGGGTCAGAGACGGAGCGCTCTGGAGAACCAGTCCCGAAGGACATGGAGGAGAATCCCCCAGACCCGAATCTCGGATCAACACAGCCCTTAAATGCCCACCTTTCCAGTAATAAAATTCCCGGTGCTGAAGATTGTGCAACTACCGGTGCTGAAGCCCTTGCCATCTTAGGACCAGAGCAGGTTCTTCGGGGATAACAGGTTATCGCTGCTGGATATCTTCTAACCTCAGAAGATCCAACATGCCACATCGAAGATACCCTCCGCATCCCTACCGAGGTGTCCACCCTGGACTCGGCAGGAGAATTGCTTAACCATGCCACAGATCTACCCCCCACCCCTCATAAGGAGTCCTCACTCGACATTACCAACTTAATGTTTGCCGAGACAACCTCTTCCAGAAAAAAGACTACACAGAATGGAGCACCCGAGTCATCAGCTATGCGCACTAGGTCCGCAGCCAAGCGGACCAAACATCACCCCCCAAGCATCATTTAATGTTAAACATCCTCTCTTGGAATGTTCAAGGTCTAGCAAACAAATCCACCATGAGGCGTCTTGTCAGTCTCAACAAAATTCACAAGATTGGCATCCTGATCATCCTTGAACCTAAAATTCTTCCCAAGAAAATCAAAACCATTCAGTTGTAGTTAGGCTTTACTACAGCCATCGCCGACAGACATGACATCTGGATCCTCTGCTCGAAGAACGTCAATATCGGAGTCATCCAGGATTCGAAGCAGGCTCTTTCTTGCTGGATGGAACACCTCTTGATCCCTAAGCGAGCCATCCTATCAGCAGTCCATGGCAGTTGTGATATCGCCGAAAGTAAAGTTCTCTGGAATAACCTAATCGACATCCACCACAACCACATTAACCTCCCCTGGCTCTGTATTAGGGACTTTAATGCTATTACTTGAAGGAAAAAGAAGACTGGCGGCCGCCCTCCCCCTCTCACGGCCATGTAAGATTTCAACAATTTCATTTTCAACGCCCACCTCTCCCCTCTCCAGTTTAACGGCAATGCTTTCACCTGGTGCAACATGCAGGAAGGCGACCGACGGCAATACTCCCGTCTTGATAGGGCACTCACTAACGCTCTATGGAAGGGATCTGGGATCACCTCTAAACTATCTCACCTCAATTCTATCGAATCAGACCACGCCCCCTTCTAGTCGAAGTCAAAAGCAAATCCATCCAGATCAGAAAAACCTTTCGCTTCTTTGACTTCTGGAGCGAACACCCTCAATTTAAGTGCACGGTTAAGGAAGCTTGGGCCCACGAGGACTCTCCCAACCCGCTTATAAGACTAGCCAACAAGCTCAAGACCACGAGACATGCCCTGTCGATATGGAGTAAACAGGCATATGGGGACATTTTTCAGGCCGTTCGTATAGCAGAGGATGATGTCACCCGTGCCGAAACTCTATTCGCGATAGAGCGTTCGCTTGCGGCCAAGGCGGCCCTTAATCTAACTAAAGCTACTATCAAATTTCGGCTGAAAGTTCAGACCGATTTTTGGAAACAAAAAGCGAGGCTAAGATGGGACAGTGACGGGGACAAAAACTCGAGCTATTTCTATGCCTGCGTCAACGATCGCAGACAAAAACTTACTCTGCATCAGATAGCCGACGAATCAGGGAACATCATCAATGACCAACGAGGGATTCAAGTGGCCGCCGCTAAGTTCTACTCCCAGTTGTTTACCAAAGAAATGATATACATAGATAACTCCATCCTGGTTGAGATACCTCACCTCATCAACGACGACGATAACAACCGGCTAGAAGTCCTCCCTTCCGAGAGCGAGGTGAAAGAAGCGGTGTGGGCACTTGATGAGCATAGCGTGCCAGGACCCAACGATTTTTTGGGTGTATTTTTCCGTACCTGCTGGAAGATCTTCAAGTATGACATGCATGAAGCTGTCACGGCCTTCTTTCAGGGAGCAACTTACCCCAGAGCTATATCGAGCGCCAACCTGATCCTTATCCCCAAAAAAGATAATCAGGAGACATTTTAGGATTTCTGCCCTATCAGTCTCTGCACTTTCACTAACAAGATCATTTCCAAAATCATCGCCTCCCGCATGTCCGAAATTCTTTCCAAGATAATCTCTGAGGAGCGGAATAGATTTGTCAAGGAAAGAAACATCCAAGACAATATCATGCTGGATCAGGAGCTCATCACCTGCATGAAGTTCCCAGCGAGGGGGGGCAACATAGCCATCAAATTGGACATGGAGAAAGCATATGACAGGCTGGATTGGCAATTTATGATTGTTTCACTTAACAAAATACCTAAAATTGGCTTTTGAAAGAAAACAAGAAAAGTACAAAAGTACAAGTTGTTTCTGGAAAGTATTGCTATGGAAGTCTGATATGAGAGTGATCACTTTGTTCCTTGGACCATACGATGATGATGACGAAAACTGCTTGAAGAAGACGAACAATCGGAAGAACTAAGTCACCAGAAAGGTATCGAGCAACGGCACTGATGGCACAGTCGAATGCTTTCCTGCTTTGCTTCACCCTGTTCTTGAGAAAAGTTGAAGAAATGCTTCTGGGAATATCACTCTGAAAGTATGAGTTTTCTCAGAATCTTCTCTCATGTATCTCTCTTGATCTCTTGCTTTTGTCCGTGTTAAAAATAAGTCTATTTATAGACTAGACCTTCTGTGCGTAAAAAGCAACAAAGTTTGGTCTTTGTACAAGTAACTGTCACCCACGATAAAAATCATCCTCTACGCATGGCGACACGTGTCCCATGTAGAGTTGTGATCTCTACGCATGGTGACACGTGTCCCACTACTTCAACAAAATGGGGAGAGCACGTACACACGTTCCTCGATAAGTGTGGCATGAAAGCCACGTAAGCAGACCACGTTCTCATGTAGCCAGAAAAGATCAGGCGTAAAAATGACCCAAAATATACTTCCTGCGTAAAGTAGCAGACTGGGCGTAAAATAGCCTAAAATATATCCCTGCGTAAAGTGGCTAAAAATAGCCTTGAGCGTAAAATTAACTCAAATAAACTTTACGCGCACAATAGCTTTGAGTGTAAAAGCTCGAATAACTTTCGTGCGTAAAAGAAGCAATCTTTTGAGCGTAAAGTAGCCCATCTGCACATTAAACGACAAGCATTGGGTTTGATGTAAATCATATCTTCTCGGCTTTCGTGTAATCCGCTGTCAGAAAATCATTATGTCAGAACAGTATCACGCACATTAAATGCATGATTTGACAGCCTGTCCCTCGCATAAAAGCTTTGAGGATGGCTCTCGCGTAAAGTAGCTCGCGTAGAGTTTTACTCTGTTTGACTTGCGTAAAGTCTGAGTTTGACTCTGTTTGACTTGCGTAAAGTTCTCAACTTTTTTGACTTGGTCTATGAAGTACTTTTTATGCTCCTACAAGACTCCCTTCAAAGTTTTCAAATTATTTTCAAATTTTGAAATACTTTGAACAGAAGCGTAAAATCAGGAAATTTCAACAGTTCGCATAAAATTCGGGATACTCGACGGTCATCTGCGTAGAATTCGGGATACTCAACAGTCCGCGTAAAAGTCGAGATATCCAACCGTCAGCATAAAGTTCGAGAATTTGAATCAATTTCAAAAATTTCTCTATAAATAGAGCCTTACGAGTACATAGAGAACTTTACTCGTTCTTTGTAATCCCAAACTTCTTTATTCTCTCTCTTTTTTCGAAATCTCGATCCAAATCCATGGCCCCCAAGAGCAAGACCGTCGTCGGTACCAAGGGTAAGAAGCCCGCCGAAGCTTCGTCGACGGCCGACCGCACAGAAACCAACGTTCCTTCATCGGCAGCACCCCGACCGATCAACCCCGCTGTGGCTCCGGCCATGAAAGGTAGAATACTACCTAACTTCGGCCGTAAGTTCGCCATAGAAGAAGACTCGAACTTCTAAAATTCACGCCCATGTTATACGTGTCAGCGTAGAAACTGAGATAACAAAATACGCCCACGTTATACGTGTTAGTATAAAAATAAAAACATACGCCCACGTCTATACGTGTCAGCGTAAAATTCAAAAATACGCTCACATCAATATCTGCCAGCATAAAAATCAAAATACGCTCACGTTTATACGTGCCAGCGTAAAATTCAAAATATGCTCACGTCAATACGTGCCAGCGTAAAATTCAAAATACGCTCACGTCAATACGTGCCAGCGTAAAAATCAAAATACGCTCACATCAATATATGCCAGCGTAAAATTTCAAAATATACTCACATCAATATGTGCCAGCGCAAAATCTAAAATACGCTCACATCAATATGTACCAACGTAAAATTTTACAAGTGTTAGACTTTGCGTAAAACAAAGAACTTTTACACTTTAAAATTTATCAACTTAATTTTTGCGCATAAGCGTAAAGTTTGTAGTCTTTAATCTTTATGCGTAAAACACAGATTAAGTCATCTGCGTAAAAATTCAAATTAGATTTTTACTAACTTGATTTTTCTTTTTCTTTTGGCAGTGGACCTGCAAATTCATCCGCTTGCAGAAATATTCGACTCGCCAGCTGGTATGGTGGGTTCAAATTACTTGGAGAATTTGTCCCACGTGGAGTTCCCTCAGTCAAATCCAGAATACCCTGAAGGGAGACACCAGCTGATAGCTGCACAGGGGGACAGAATGCTGTTGTCCATGATAAATGGAGAATTGTTGGTATCACTAGATGACCAACAATTTTTGAAGCCAGCTTTCTTGTTCGGGGATGCGATAGACTTCCAATCACAAACACACCCCAAGAAGAAGGCTTGGGTGTTTAAATTTGGAGAGAGGGCAATGTATCTCCCCGACATGGCCAGAGATTATCCCTTATCTGCATTCGTCCATGCCACCCATCCCAGACAGATGCTATGGAACCTGACTCCCAGCAGTCATGGTAGGCCGGGCAGAATCATTTTCAAGAGGGATAGAACCAATGAAATGGGCTACCACATCAGCACTCCTAGTGGTGGTGTCGTCCCTTTTTCTGGTCTATTGCCTGGGTTCACACCGAACGAAGATTAAGCTCTGATCCAGCCAGTGCAGACCCCAATGTTCATTAATAAGTTCATAAGGGCTGTAGTGTTATATCCCCAGGCCAACCCTAGGCTACCAGGATGGTTGACTCCTTACAACCAGAACTGGATTCAGCTTAGTGCCTAGGTCCTAAAGAACTTCAAGTCAGACCTAGAAGCCATCGGCCTTTATGAAGCGGTAGCCTCTACGAGCCAGGGTATACCGATGAACAGTAATCTGTTCTTGGCTTTGATGGAGTTGTATATGAGTTCAACAGGAACTTTTGCAACCCCACTAGGTGAGATGGGTCTTGCCCTGCATGAGATACAATTTATCTCTAAGCTGCCGATGGGTGAAGCTCCCTAAGAAGAGTATGTTCCCTCCAACCGAGAACTAGCAGAAATCAGAGAGAAGAATCCTCGATTAGTTGAGGTCTACCAAGAACTGATGTGCCATTACTTAATTTGCATCTCTATGTATGATAGTGGGTCGCACTTGGCATATATAAATAAATGGACAACCTATCTATTCTACCATGAGAATAGGATTTCCAAGAACGAGAAGGGAAGATTCCAAGAAAATAAGGCTCCAACCATCAACCCTTGTTCAATAATCCCTTCAGATCTGATCCACAGTTTGATGGTCTCACATAAGTCTCCAGACCAGCTTCTGTCCACCAAGACTGGAGATATCCCTGCGGGGACTGAAACCTTAAGCTACCTGAAGCATGGCAGTCAGAGGATGTCAAGGGAAGCCTTGCTGGCAGGATTTTTGTCTCTGTGGCTGCGGAGATGGGTCGTGCCAGGGATTAGCATGATTGATAGAATTCATCGAAATGTATTATGGCCGGCAGTACGTTTGGTGTTCAAGGTCAGAATCAACCTGCTATCGGCCATGGTGTGTCGAATAAATGCAGGTTTACGGACCTTTGGTGAGGAACTAATCGACAATGCTCCTCACCGAAAAGAATTCCCAAGGGTTGAGATGCCCTATACTTATTTGATGGACTGGCTACTGCATCATAACTGCAGTTTGTTGCCACCGGGCCCTGGAGATAATGCAGAGGTCTTCCTCCAGAAATTTAATAAAGCCACATGGACTGCAACTACAGTGGCAGACACCCAAGCAGTGCTGAACTACTCCCATGGATGGAACTTCTTCTGCACAAGGCCACAAGTTCCAGCCGACTGCCTCGGCGTACAATTTAAAGATAAAGGAAAGGGAGGACTTCATTGCCTATGCCAGTTCTTAAATGGCTAATGTGCATCAGACCCTCCCATCTAATGTACAGGAATAAAGGCAACTATGCGTTCGAACCGTATCTACCAAGTCGGTTCGCTCGCCAGTTTGGATATGACCAACTTCATGTTGGTAATCCCTCCACCAGCTTCTACCATTATAGGAAGCTAATTGATGGTGCAAGAGCCTGGAGATACTTTAGCACTGCTTGTACCGGTGCTTAGTTCAGAGTATCCACTGCTACAAGTACAACTGAGCTACGGATACTTCATACGTATGCTCACTTTTATGCATCCATTCGCTCTTTCGCGCATGGCTATAATATGAAGGGGAGTCTCCGATGGCCCAAGGAAGGGAATGTCGAAGAAACAGTCAGGGTAGCTTCAGACATACCCGATGACACTGTTGTTCCAGATGAGTATCTGGAAGTAATCCCTGCAGGAGCTGAAGAAATAGCTGCAGGACCAATTGTTATCAGTAAGACCCGAAAGCAAAAATCAGGTGCAGCTGTTACCCTTCCAGAGAAGACTCTCCCAGAGAAGAAGAAGAAGGTTGCCGTCAAAGGGCCTTCTAGACCAAGAGCCGCTACCCCAGAGAGCGACACTCCAGTCGAGGAGCCTTAATCCACTGCATCTTCTTCAGCTCATCCTGGAGAAGGATCTTCGGCATCGCAACCAGCAGCATCAACAGAAGCTGCGGGAGTCCTATCTCCCGGACGCCTTTGTTCATCACTTCATCTGACTTTGCCACAAAAGGCACAAGCTATTGAGGATATCGCCACAACACACACTGTTGATTCAAAGCTCATTCCCTCAGATGAACCGGCTCTTGCCTACGATGATGATGACTGGGATGGGGACTATGACTCGTACTTGGCACGTTCTGCACCTACTCCAGGTAAATATTAATTATACAAAATCTATACAAAATTATGTATTGTGATTTTGTATATTAACTTATTTTGTTTAATTTGTAGGTGTCATCACTGCAACAAAGCCTGTGGCTCCTCCTCCTCAAGAAACTATTTATGAGGAAAATGCGGAGTCTGAGGAAGAGGATTCTTCTTCAAAAGAAGACTCTGCTCAAGAAGAATGTCCTCCATCTATGGAGGTACAACAAGAGCTTCCCGTGGAGGTCCATCCAGAATTGCCTTCTCCTGCTAAGAAAGAAGAAAAAGAACAAACTACAGAAGAACCAACTGCAGATAAAGAAGCAAATGTTGAAGAAGAAATAGACTTCAATGAAAAAATAGTTGCAGGAGAAACAATTGCAACTGAGGTATTCGCAGAGCTTGAAGAGCCAGTAGCCAACAAAGGTGATGAAGATATAGTCGACCCATCAACTGAAGCTGGAGCCGTTGTAATAACATCCTCAGTTATTGCTACTGATCCAGTACAAGTTCCTGAGAAGACCATGTCTGAACCGGAGTCAGCTACAATTACTACTATTCCATCCGCAACTATCACCGCCACTGAAACTCTAGTAGTTTCGACTCCAGAAACGGCTGGAGTAAAAAGTGCTGAAGATATTGTCCCTAAAGCTCCTGGGGATCAGTTGGCCATAGTAGAAGCGACAACAATGGCTTCATCTCAGTCTGCTACCAAGGCAACAACATCTGCTCCTAGTCTTCAGAAAAGGGATCTGGTAGATATTGCCGCAACGTCGAGCTCAAATGCGGAAATGAATCTCTTAGTTGGGATTCATACTGAAACATTCTACAAGACCTTGGCGGAGCTGATCAAAATGGTCCTGAAGAAGGGCCTCAATTACGAAAGTCTGAAGGCTGTGATTGCTCTTACTATCAGAAATGTCGCCATGTTCAATGATGCAGAGAGAGCAGCGGCACTGGAGAAGGTAGTAGAGGGACTTGAACAGCCCATTAGAGAATATCTAAGGCTGTCAAGTGAAACTACTGAGAGTCTCATCCAAAGCGAGTATGACGCTTTATCAGCCGAATACATCGCTCGGGAGACTACCTTCAATGAAGCTCTCCAAGAGTACAGCAGTAAAGTCGCCAAGGAAAATGCTTTTTTGGCTGAAGCTAAACCACAGCTGGATATTCAGAGAGAAGCCTATGAAACTTCAAATATGAGAATTCATCAACAGAATGATAGAATTCGTGAAGTTGAGGCTGAATTGGATCGCTTGAAGGTGGAGAGGGAGCAGTTGATCATAGCTCGAGACTAGCATCTGACGTAGAGCTCAGTATTGGAGGAGCAAGTCTTCGGTGCCGAAGCTACCATCAAAACCCTTGACGAAGCCAAGGATAAGATGATAGCTACTTTTGTCGACTTCTCCCATATTTGTACTCCAGAAGCTCGGCATACTTTAGCTACTACAATTGTGATGAACTCTCGCAAAAAACGTCTAGCAGAGCTGCAAAAACTGCTCGAAAATGTATCTGCTCTGCCTTAGGCATTTTTGTACAGAATTTTGTATTCTTCTGTCTTTTTTCATTCTATAATATTTTTAAGACATGAATAAAATATTTGTTTTGTGACCCTATCATTTATTTTGAAGTTAAATAATAGGTATAAGATAGAAAATACTTATCAGGGGTAATATGGACATGACAAGCCTTCTAAACTCAATAAATTATATCTATCCAGAGGTAATATGGACATGATAGATAATTAATCTTGTTTTTTTAGAGTGTACAATACTATCAGAGGTAATATGAACGTGACAGATCGTAACAACTCAAAGAAAAATAGATTAATATCTATTCAGAGGCCATATGGACATAATAGATAGGAAAAGAAGTAGACTTAATATTTATTCAGAGGTCATGAGAACATGATAAATAATAAATCTATCTTTTTTAATCAGCTGGTAAGACAGAAGATCAAAAATTCTCTTTTAGGAGACAAGTAATCAGCTTAACCAAACATTGGTAGCTGGGGAATAAAGAAGAAATTTATACATAATATTTCTTCAAGAATTTGCTATTAATCGGCATCATGAGCAAATCTCCATTAGGTTTAGACAACCTATAGGCACCATTGGAGAAAACTGTCTCGATTACATAAGGACCTTCCCATTTTGCTTGAAATTTCCCTTTGCTCTTATGAGTTATCACCATCGGTCTTCGGACATCTAGAACTAGCTCACCGACTTTAAATACCCTCTCTTTAACTTTACGATTGAAAGCTCGACATATGCGGGCTTGATATAACTCGATGTGTTGTTGCGCCTGAAGTCGCTTCTCGTCTAGACCTTCAAGTTCTTGAAGTCTCAACCGATCATTATTCTCTGTAGTTAGCTCATTAGCAATAGTTATTCTAAGAGATGGAATCTGAATTTCTAGTGGAAGAACAGCCTCACATCCATAAACCAGTGAGAATGGTATAAAACCAGTAGGAGTTCGAACCGTCGTTCGATAAGCCCATAAACATTCTCCAAGTTTCTCATTCCAATCACGTTTATTAGAAGAGACAAACTTTTTGAGAAGTTTAATAATTATTTTATTGAAAGCTTCGACTAAACCATTAGCAGCTGGATTATAAGCTGTAGAAGCTATATTTTGGATTCGATTCTTGTCACATAATCGATAAAATGCCTGACTGGCAAATTGGGGTCCATTATCATGAATTATCCTTCAGGGAATCCCGAAACGATAAATGACATAGTATTTGATAAAGCTAACCACATTAGATATTTTTACTTCAATAAGGGGACTGCTTCCGCCCATTTAGAAAAGTAATCGGTTATAGCCAGTATAAACCGATGTCCATTGACAGAAGGAGGGTTAATCGGACCAATAATATCCATGCCCCAAGCTTCGAAGGGCCAAGAAGCTGCTATAGGATGTAAGAATTCTGATGGTTGATGAATAAAATCGGCATGAATCTGACATGCTTTACACCGTCTGGCGTAATCCATAGCATCTACTATCATGGAAGGCCAATAATACCCCATTCTTCGAATACGGTCCTGTAATTTTGGACCGGGTTGATGAGCACCGCAGACACCATCATGAGCTTCACGGAGTGTTTGCTTAGCTTCATTCTCAGAGAGACAACGCAGCAAAAGTCCGTCATACGAACGACGATATAACATATGCAAAGAAGAATCGTAGTAGAATCGAAATGATCGTCTTTTGATTGACGCAGCTTCTTTTGGATCTTCAGGTAAAATCTATGAACCGCATAATCAATGAATGGACTTCTCCAATCCCTTTGTTGAGAACTTGATTCTATAGTATAACTATGTTCGATATGCAAATTATTCTTGACACAGAATAAGTCTTGATCCAACAAAGTAATGGTGTTTTGTCTTCTAATTGGAACAGCTAAGTCTGTAACTAAACTAGCAAGAGCATCAGCTTCCAAATTTTGAAAATGTGGTACGAATTCGATAAAGAATCCTTTGAATAAAAGGACCAATTCGATTACCACTTGATGATAGGGGATGAGGTCAGGATTTCTGACTTCATATGTCCCTCTGACCTGATTAACAATCAGTTGAGAGTCTCCATAAGCTTCTAGGAACTCAATGTCTAATTGTTTTGCTCCTTGAAGACCAATTAGCAAAGCATTATATTCTGCCACATTGTTGGAACATGGTTCATTAAGAGAATAAGCACGATATATGACCATTTTATCAGGAGAGACCAAGACAATGCCTACTCCGGAAACAATATTGCCTTTAGGTCCAACCCGCGATGCTCCATCAAAATAAAGTTGCCAAATGTCATCCCTTAAAGTCATGTTACAATCCACAACTTCATCTGGAATATCCTCATAAAGCTTAGATGTTTCAGGTATAGGGTGAGCTGCTAAGAAATCAGCTAATGCTTGACCCTTCACTGATTTTTGAGGTACATAGACCATGTCATAAGGAGTAAGCAACATTGCCCAGGTAGCTAATCTGGAGTTAAGGATGCTCGGTTTTCTCATCAAAACCCGAATAGGATCTATTCTGGAGATGACAAGAATAGTCTGTCCTGACACATAATGTCGTGTCTTTTGAACGGCAAAAACCACGGCCAGACATTCTTTTTTCACAGGAGTATACATGTGTTCAGCTCCAACCATCATTCGGCTAAGATAATAAATTGCCTGTTCATGACCCTTATCACTTTTTTGTGCAAGAAGAGCACCAAGAGAATGATCTAAAGCTCGAACATATAGCAAAAATGGTCTTCCTACTACTGGAGGCACCAGAACAGGTGGATTTGTAAGGTATTACTTGATGTCATTGAAGGCTTTCTGACATGCTTCATCCCAAACAAATGATACACCTTTCTTTAATAGACGAAAAAAAGGTTGTCATCTCCCAGAAAGATTAGATATAAATCTCCTGATATAAGCAATGCGACCTTGGAAGCCACGTAGTTCTTTCAGATTACGTGGAGGATACATTTCAAGAATTGCTTTGATTTTGTCAGGATTAACATGAATACCTTGAGAAGTGATGATAAATCCTAAAAATTTGCCACTGAAAACCCCTAAGAAAGACTTAGTAGGATTCATCTTCAGTTGATGTTGACGCATCAACTCAAATACTGTCTTCAAGTCTTGAATATGATCATCTTTTGATCGACTTTTGACAGCAATATCATCTACGTAACACTCAACTATTTTTCGTAGATGTTCTTGAAAGATATTGCTCATAGCCCGTTGATATGTAGTACCAGCATTTTTCAAACCAAATGGCATAACCGTATAGCAGTAAACTCCAAGGGGTGTACGAAAAGCGGTATATTTTTCGTCTCCTGGATGCATCTTAATTTGATTGTATCCTAAAAATCCGTTCATGAAAGACATGCGTTCAAACCCACATGTATTGTCTATCATGACATCGGTAATCGGAAGTGAAAATTCATCTTTTGGACAAGCTGCATTAAGATCGCAAAAATCTATGCAAACTCGGACTTTTTCATTCTTCTTCATCACAGGAACAATGTTGGCAACCCAGTCTGGGTGTTGTTCTTCAGAACAAAACCACATGTAATCAGCTTTTTGACTTCTGCTTCAATTATATCCATCATATCTGGTCGAAAATGTCGTTGTTGTTGTTTTACAGGCTTGGCATTAGGAAGAATATTGAGTTTATGAGTAGCTACTTTAGGATCTAGACCCGACATATCCTCATAACTCCATACAAAGATATCAATATAATCTTTAATCAGCTGTATCAACTCTTCATTTTCATCTTCAGAAAGGTTTTTACTGATGAATATTGGCTTAGACGTAGTTCCGTCTCCAACGTCAATCTGGACAATTTCATCTTTGTAGGTGGCTGTCGCTGTTCAAAACGAAGCTCCCATTGAGTGTCCATTTGTTGTGGCCAAGGGTCATTTTCAAATGGCTCAGATTCACCATCAGTTTGAACCATGTTAACTAAGAATATACACTCAGATTCATCATAATGGTTTCCTCCAGAATATGAGGATTGTAAAAAACTGGAAGAACATTCTTCTTCCATATCTTCTTTGCACATATGGGATATGTCAGATTCGATGAACTGGATTTCTTCAGAATCTGAGGATTGTGAAGAACTGAAAAAAAATTCTTCTTGTATATCTTTATTAAACATATGGGATGGATCGTATCCCAACCCATGATGAGTTTTCTGGTAAAACGGATCACCATATAACGGTAACCGTCTACCTTTACCTTGATTGAGACCTTGCATAGTCTTCAAATCATATCCCATGTTCTGGATAATCTTAAGAGATTGTTGACTATATTTGTCAATTTGGATTCTTCCTTTATCTTTCTCTCTGAAATCATCTGTCTGAATAACAGGGATATTTCTAGCCAGGCCGAACACAATTTGGCACTTGTTTTTCTTATTAGACGGAATCACAAAATAAGATTCTTCGTGACGTCTATAAGTTACACAAGCTTGTGATGATGAGGCTACAGGAAGAAGATAAGGAGAAGATGTTAGAAACCTTTTAGCATAGGGTCCTACATCGATATAAGGACCAAAAGAATTTTCCTTATGATTAATATATAAGGTTTCCTCTGTGTTTATGTCATTTTTGTGTTGATGACTTTGATTATCAGCAGATAAAGTCATTCTTTCAATAAATTTGACCGCCATATACTCCAAAAGGAAATTTTCATTGATATTAGAAAGTACAGAATGATCAATATTTACATCATTTACAAACTGACTACTACGCTTCATATTGATCATTAACGGACTGTCATCCGTCTTCTGCGTAGACTTGCCAAGGTTGATAATCAGTGGTTCTGGATCATTCGTACGAGAAGTACGTCCCTTGACCTTGATCATAGAGCAATGCTACAGTTACAACCAAACATTTACAACTTTCTTACAACCACTCACCTATTTTTTGACATGTGGGCCAGGTGGTGGCCTGGCCCATATGTCAGCAAATGGGTGTAAGTTGTAAGAAGGTTGTAAAAGTTTGGTTGTAAACCAAACATTTCCCTTGATCATAAGAGGTTGAACTTGGCTCTTGGCTGGAATACTCACTGATTCCTCAGACGAAGCTCGAGTTCTTCCTTTAACCTTGATCATCAGAGGTTGGTCATTGACAGGTTGGGATTGGATTCGGCCTTTGACTTTAATCTTCAAAGGTTGCTCTTCTGGAGGATCTTCATTGATAGATTGATCTTCTGCAGGTGATCGATCTTCGGCCATATCCGATATCTCCTTCACATGCTCCTGTTTGTAGAGTATTGAGTCAGAGAAATAGGCTTCAACACCCTTGAAAGGATTGATATCTGCGAACTCAGTCTTCACAATCCCTTGAGAATCTACGTACTTGAAGCATTGGTGGAGAGTTGAAGGCACAATATTATGCTCATGTATCTACGGTCTTCCATGGAGGATGTTGTAAGATACATCTGAGTTGATAACATAAAAGGTCGTCATAGTTCGACGATCACCAACCTGAATCTTCAGACGAATCTTCTCTAGTGGTTTACTCTTTCCAGAGTTGAAACCAACTATTGTCGTACTAGTGTAAGTCAAATCACTAATAGGAATCCTCAAGGGTCGTAGCATACTCTGAAGAATAATGCTAATAGAAGACCCAGGATCAATGTAAATCCTGTCAATTTTAGTAGATTCAATATACCATGTATAACACAGAGGCCTGTCATGCTTATCATGCTTCAACAGCATATCTTCTTGTGTAAAGGTAATGTTAGGAATTGCCTCCATCATACTATGACATTGTGGACACGATACTGGTATATTGTCAGGGCTCTTGAGTTGAGCTAAGCATGAGTCTGCTTGTAGCAAAGCTTCGCTCAAAGTTTCTCGACTTTCTTTAGAAAGACGAAGCAGCTCAAAGATAGAGAGTCTAGCCGGAGTATTAGCTAGTTGGGCTAGAATGTCGAACTTGTAGGGTTTCATCACCACCCCTTGATTTGAAGCAGATTTCAATAGGACGTCAAAGCGTACTGCTTTCTATTTTCCTTTCTCAACCACAGATGGTTTAGAAGGTCTTGCTTCGGTAGGAACAGGAGATGGTTGAGCTGGTAGTGTTTCAGCAACGTCCTCCGCTTCTTTGGAAGATCCTTCTTAATCTTTGTGGTACTCTTTCCCAGATCTCGTACCAGCAAAGGTTTCTTCTTCAGACTCAGGAGAATGAAGTACAATATTACATGTTTTTTTCTTCTTTCCCTTAGTCTTCTTCTAGTGAGGATTTTTATGAGGGACTTTGAATCCCAATCCAACAGTGGATTTTTAACTTTGAATTTGTAAAGGAAGTCGTATTCCTTTATCATAATTCAAGCCTTCCGACTTTTGAAAGTCATAGCCCATCTTTTTCATAAGATGGACTGATTGTTGACTATACATATGAGTAGGTAGCAAACTTTCAATAGATGACTCAACAGAGGAAGAAGGAAGAGAGACCTGTGTAACCACAGGAGAAAGAGGAATAGAAACCTCGGTAGCTACAGGAGAAGGAGTATTCGAGATAGGAGGAAAAATCCCTACAGGTGCTTTCTCATAAGCAGCAAAGACTTATTGTGCCCTGTCTAAGGGGATACTATTCATAGCTAACCATTGTTGATGAGTAAGTTTGAGTTTGGTAGGAAGAGCCAAACTTGGAGGACATATATTCAAGCCCCTCAGTCTATCCTCCAAAGGAATGCCATCCCAAAGATGATCCAAATCATCATGATCTGGAGTAACAATATGAGAAATTATGTTGCAGGTTTTGACTTTTCGACATTTCTTAGATTTTGAAGTTTTACCTTCATCTTCTATTTCAGGTACTAAGTCAGGATGTACCCACATAATTTCACCATTTTTTAGTGTGAGAGGCAATAATCCTTTATTTTGCTCTCTAGCTGGCGGGAGATTTACAATCTTCATTGTCGCCTTAGGAATTGGGATAATCCCATCTGGAACTTGTTGTGGAGGAAAACCTCCAAATTGAAGAGAAATCATATTAGTTGTAACTGTATGCTCATCATTGGTTAAAGCGATGGCATTAGCATTTATCAACTCCTGAATTTTCTTCTTTAAGACGTAGCAAGCCTTGGTAGGATGATTTATGTATCTATGATAGATACAATACTTGGGATTGTCAGTCAGATTCACCTTATTAGGCCTTTTTGGCTCCGAAATCTAGAGTTTGCCACTCTTCACAAGACATTGGAATATCCCTGGGATATCATTGTCATCAAAAGAGTACTCTTCTTTTTGTTTGGAAGACTCCGAATTATTCGGCGTCGTTTTGGGTTTTGAAAGATTAACCACTAGGGTTTCCTTTCCTTTTCCATTGCGATTACCGGAATTATTACCAGAAGAGCCTTTCTTTCCTTTGTCTTCTGAAGCAAAGATCATCCCGTGTTTACGAGCCAACTTACCATTGGTCTCGGCTGACACTGCTGCTATAATAAATGAGGCCCAATCTGTGAATTGAGAACCCGTAAAGACAGCAATAGTTGGTCGCAGATTCATTTTGCATGTATCAATCAGTGCTGAATCTGGCATACCAGAAGACATTTTCAAAGTTGCCTGTCGAAAATGTTCGATAAACGTCATAGTATCTTCCTTCTCCTTCATAGAAGCGGGAGAGAAATATTGCTTTAAACTCGTCAAAAGACGATATGCAATTGTCGGGCAAACTGCGATACCAGTCATAAGCTGAACCCGTCAAACACCCGATGAAAACTCGAATAAGAAGAGCATCATTCTTCTGCAGATGCACAGTCATAATATCAAAATAATTGATATATTGACTGGGAGAAGTCTTTCCATCAAATAACACCAAAGACTGTGGCTTAAATTTTGGAGGAAAAGGCACATCATTCCAATGAGGAGGATAAGGTTGGTTAATCCCTAACCTCTGGAGCTGATCCTTGTGCTTCAGAACTTCAAACTGTGCTTTTAGTTCATGCACTGCTTGAATAGCTTCACTAGTTTAAGAAAACACATTCGATTGAATAGTTGCTGGATGTACCGTAACCCCCACCGGAGGTGGTACATCTTCTGGAATGAGAGGATCTGGAGATGCAGAATTTTGATTGACAGCAGGCTCATGACCAAGATTATTCAAAGGTACATCAACCCCTTGACTATCTTGAGTTTGTGCTGTTATCTGTACCGGTGTTACTAGTACCGGCTGAACAGTTTGCTGAGTCATTATTATTTGATGCATACTTTGCATCATGGTGAGCATGTCCTTCAGTGATTGTTCAACGGCAGAGAGACGTTGTTCTGTATTAGCAGTTGACGTCTTTGGTTCATCTCCGATAGCATAGGATTCAACCTCTCTTGAATCTACAGAAGGATTGGTGTAGAGGTATAAATCAACGCTATCAGTTTCTGACTCCAATGACTGGGTACCCCCACCTTCTGAATCTGAAGATTGTAATGATCTTTGAACTCTTGATCGAGTATTTTGATATACCCCTTCAAAAGTATCAATGATTCGGTTGAATTGTTGTTGGCTCAGAGTCCGGGACGAGTTGCGTCTTGGACGTCGTCCTCTATTGGTATGAGACGCCATATTGACTGATGCATATGATAACACATGTTCTTGATTGTCAACTTGTTGCTGAGGCACATTATAGCTTAACCGGTCAAAAACTGACCGTTTAGAAGCCGAACAGCAATATTTGATTACAATCTAATGACACTCACAGTGATGATTTTCTTGGAAGAGTGACACAGGAGAATTTCTATTTTTACGCTTTTGTACGAGCAACTCGCATAAATCAGAAGTGATAGAAGGAGTCATCTTCTTTATTATATTTAGGACAGAGAAACGTTTAATTCCTTGTGTATAAAGAAGATTACGGGCTGCATTAGCAGAACCAAACTGCACATTTTTACGTGCCTGGAGATGCGTACGTAAATCCTGAGATTTTTGGGCACAAAGGACTCCATCAGCGTTACGCATAATTTGAAAGTTTGGTACCTTGCGTAAAGAAGTATAAGAAGGTTGTTGGTGGAAAACTGAAGTTTTGCCAACAGTAGAATTCTTGTTTTTTACGCTGCTTGCGTGCAGGCAAATTCACTTTAGATGCAAAGGCATCATTGTGAATTTTATCTACTATGTCACCGATAGGAGATTTACCTTTACGCGTAGAGCGCAAAACATGAATATCTGCCACGTCATAGACGGGAGATTTTCCTTTACGCGTAGAGCGTAAAACTTGGGTGTCTACCACGTCACAGACGGGAGACTGACTTTTACGCACAGAGCGTAAAGCTTAATTTTTATGCGAAGAGCGTAAAACTTGAGAGTCTACCACATCACCGACGGGAGACTGATATTTATGCCCGGGGTACATCTCTGAAGTAGAGACTGCCTCGTCACAGACAGGAGCCACCACAACAGGAGTGGGAAGGATTCCTTTGCATTCAGAGACAGCAGGAACAGGAGATGGTTTGGACTTAGGAATCCAAACTTTTTGCGCCTTCCGTAATTTTTGAACATTAGAGCAGCGAGTATTACCTCCAGTTCGGAGCTTTTCTTCGTAAGCAGTCTGGTCGAAGTGAACAACCAGAGTCTTATTTGTCGATCCGACCGACACATCATCATATTGAGCAATTACTTTCTCATCAGAGGAGAAAGTCGTCCCCAGCAGAGTCGCCATTTTGTTTCACTTAATAAAATGCCTAAAATTGGCTTTTGAAAGAAAACGAAAAAAAATACAAAAGTACAAGTTGTTTCTGGGAAGTATTGCTATGGAAGTCTGATATGAGAGTGATCACTTTGTTCCTTGGACCATACGATGATGATGAAGAAAACTGCTTGAAGAAGACGAACAATCGGAAGAACTAAGTCACCAGAAAGGTATCGAGCAACGGCACTGATGGCACAGTCGAATGCTTTCCTACTTTGCTTCACCCTGTTCTTGAAAAAAAGTTGAAGAAATGCTTCTGGGAATATCACTCTGAAAGTATGAGTTTTCTCAGAATCTCCTCTCCTGTATCTCTCTTGATCTCTTGCTCTCTTGATCTCTTGCTTTTGTCTGTGTTAAAAATAAGTCTATTTATAGACTAGACCTTCTGTGCGTAAAAAGTAACAAAGTTTGGTCTTTGTACAAGTAACTGTCACCCACGATAAAAATCATCCTCTACGCGTGACGACACGTGTCCTATGTAGAGTTGTGATCTCTACGCATGGTTACACGTGTCCCACTACTTCAACAAAATGGGGAGAGCACGTACACACGTTCCTCGATAAGTGTGGCATGAAAGCCACGTAAGCAGACCACGTTCTCATGTAACCAGAAAAGATCGGGCGTAAAAATGATCCAAAATATACTTCCTGCGTAAAGTAGCAGACTGGACGTAAAATAGCCCAAAATATACTCCCTGCGTAAAGTGGCTGAAAATAGCCTTGAGCGTAAAATTAACTCAAATAAACTTTACGCGCACAACAGCTTTGAGCATAAAAGCTTGAATAACTTTCGTACGTAAAAGAAGCAATCTTTTGAGCGTAAAGTAGCCCATCTGCGCATTAAACGACAAACATTGGGTTTGATATAAATCAAATCTTCTCGGCTTCTGTGCAATCCGCTGTCAGAAAATCATTATGTCAGAACAGTATCACGCACATTAAATGTATGATTTGACAGCCTGTCCCTCGCGTAAAAGCTTTGAGGATGGCTCTCGCGTAAAGTAGCTCGCATAGAGTTTTACTCTATTTGACTTGCGTAAAGTCTGAATTTGACTCTGTTTGACTTGCGTAAAGTTCTCAACTTCTTTGACTTAGTCGATGAAGTACTTTTTATGCTCCTACAATGATATGGGTGATCAGGGCCTTCGGATTCTTCGAAACGTGGACCAATATTATCTGGAGATCGATCAGCAACTCCTGGTTCTCCACGGTCATCAACGGACAAGCTGACGGTTTTTTAAATCCAGTCGCGGGGTCAGGCAGGACGACCCGTTATCGTCCACCATCTTCATCATCGTGGCAGACATCTTGAGTAGACAGCTGAATAGTATAACTAGAGCCCCAAACTTTAAGTACTTCCACATTGTCAGCGGTTGCCCGATTATTACTCATCTGGCCTACGCCGACGACATCCTTATTTTCTCCTTGGGGGACGTTGGATCGGTGGAGGTGGTACACAACACGCTCAATAAATACAACAGGTGCTCTGGACAGAAGGTCAACCCCGCCAAGAGTGTGATCTACGCCCATCACAACAATAAGAGAGATCAAGCGGCCAGCCTGTCCAGCATTATCTCTTTTGTCGTCGATCACCCCCCGTTCCACTATCTAGGTTGTCCGATTGTATACGGAAAATCTAGCGCTAGCATCTTTGAGGGGCTGATTAATAGAATCAGGAAAAAAATTGAGGGATGACACAATGCTACTTTATCCCCGGGCGGTAAGATGATCCTTATAAATCATGTGCTCACCTCTGTCCCCATTTATACCCTGGCTGCATGCTCCCTCCCAAGAAAGTTCTATCTTCGCTCGAGAGCATCTTCTCCAATTTTTTTTGGGGTCACAGCGATGGCCACGACAGACATCACTGAGCCAGTTGGGACTCCATGGCTAGGCCTACAACCGAGGGGGGTCCAGGTTTCACCAAACTCTTCCACATTATGGATGCCTTCTCTATGAAGCTGTGGTGGAAGCTTCGTTCTAGTCAGAACTTATGGACTAAATTCATGAAGGTCAGGTACTTCAAACATGTTCACCCAACGCTGGCTATCGCCAACAGCAGATCGTCCGCAGCTTGGCGGCGTCTTCTCACGGGGTGATCCGTAGCTGAACCACTGATAAGGCTCCAACAGGGTAATAGCGAATCTCTGACCTTCCTAGAACGTTGGGCGGGAAAAACCTTGCTTCCCAGCCTCCCGGCGGCCCCGGGACATATCAAGATCCAAGACTTGTGGGACCAACCAGGAAATGACTGGAATTGGAACCGAATCCGGGATTGGGTTGGGGAAGAGGCAGTTGAGTGCATCTGCAACAACGATCTTAGGCTTGGTACAAAGTCCGATGAGTTGAGGTGGTCAGCCGAAGCTTCGGGATCCTTCTCGGTCAACTCGACGAGAAGGGTGGTTCGGGGTATGGGGATGTGTCACCCCCAGTTTTCAAGAACAGAGATATTTTGGTCATTTTCCATTTTAGAATAATTTTGGAATTATTTTATTATTTATGATATTATTTTAGGGTTATTTGAGTCGGGTTCGAATTTCAACTCAATCCGACTTGTATCGGGGACCCGGGGTAGCTTTGACTCTAATAGAACCCACTCATTAGTTAGACATGGCCCACATGACAATAATTAAGTTAGTATGGTTAGACTAAATATTCATGACTAGGTTGGTTTAATTAGAGACTCAAACTAGACTAAATTAGCCTCAAACTAAAACCTACTTTAAATTAAATCAATAGGAGTCATGGGGGGTATTTTTAGACTTTACAAATAGGGGACACCTTGCCATTTATGGCCGGCCGCTAGAGGGGATAGGGATGAGCCATCCTCATTTGTTTTTATCCACAAATATTCTCTCTTGTTTTCCTCCAAATTTGAGAGGAACCTCCATTGATTTCATCTCCAAATCAATCCATTCTTCCACCAAATCTTCTTTATTTCTTCTTTACTCCATGAAGAGAGGGTGCTAGCCAAGTTTGGAAGGATTTGGCTTTGGTTCGTGTCCATTTGGAGATCCCTTCGTGTCGGTGTCGTATGGGAATGAGTTCCCTTGTATTTCACCTCCCGGAAGGTAAAATCTACCCTCTATTTCAATCCTACATGCATATAAGATTATTTTGAACCCATAGGAATAACTCCTATGGTTGTGTCTCCATTTGTGTCCATTTCGTGTCCATTTGGAGTTATTAGGAGTGTTCTTGTTGTGCTTTGTGTCCATGTGGGAAACCCCCAATATTGGACACTTGTATTTAAATAATTTAATACATGTTTTAATATTAGATTTTTATATGTTAGAGATGTGTTATTGCTTGTCATTACATTTTTCTCCATGTATATATATACAATTATTTATATTATTGAGTATATATATATATATATATATATATATATATATATATATATATATATATATATATAAGAGATTGATAAGCAATAAGCAAAAGCAGCAGCAAAAGCAGCAGTAGCAGCTTCTGTAAGCAGCAGCAGCATCAGTTTCTGCAAGCAGTAAGCATAAGCAGCAGCATAAGCAGTGCAATAAGCAGCATCTTTTCAGCAGCAGCTTATTGACAGCTTTTTAAGCTTTTAAGCCTTTAGTTTTAATCTTCTTTTTCCTTTAGAAATTAGCCCCCTTCCACTTAGCCATTTTCCTGTATTAGTTAGCCCTCGTTAGATAGAGTTTGCTACCAAGTTGTTAGATATTTGTTAGTTAGGATTGTTAGTAGATGTTAGCTTATATGTTAGTATAAGTTAGGATACGAGATGTTAGATTTGAGAGTTGTGGACCTAGTGGGGTGTGTTTAGTGAGTGTACTAGATAAGTTAGTATCCTAATAGAGCTAGTATGGTTGGATAGTGTTAGGAGAGTGGTATCTCAAGATACCATAGGGTGTCTCATGATACCTTAAGGTAATTTTGAGAGTGACAACATGGGGATAAGATGGACTGGATGGGCTAGATACCTAGATTTCTGGGTTGGTAATATCTAGATAGGTTAGTGTCTAGCTACCCTGAGAAGCCTAGGTCAGTACCAAGGTTAGGAGGGGTTGTCTATGTATCGGGGCAAGGTATTGGGAATACTTTGTGAAGGGTAATAGGTAAGGTTAAGGTAATTACGTAGAAGCTAAGGTATGAGTCTAAGGTGTTAGGAAATTGTTTGAAATTGATTGTCTTGGTTGGTAATAGTTAGGATTAGTGCTCTTAGACTAGTTTTGATCTCGATTGACCGTTTTGACCAAAAGTCAACGAAAGTCAACCGAAAGTCAAACTTAGCCTAAAACTGACTAGAATTGATCCGAAACCAAACCAGAGTTGACCAGTTGACTGAAAGTCAACAGTTGGTCAACATTAGCCTAGTTTGACCTAGGGTTGACCTAGAGTTGACCAGAGTTGACCAGTTGACCAAAAGTCAACTGTAAGTCAACCTTTGACCCAGTTTGATCTAGTTTGACTTGGATTGACTTCCTGTGACCTAGTATGACCTAGTATGATCTAGTATGACCTAGTATGACCTATTATGACATAGTTTTGCCCAGTATGACCTAGTTTGACTTAGACTTGCATATCATAACTTAATTAGTTTCCCTTTTATTATAAAACCCTATTTTGACTTATAGTATCTCATCTTTAAGTCTGTGATTACTCTGAGCATCTGTTCACCTTATCAGCTCAGGACCACAGGCGAGTACATTTACTGATAGTTTTTATTGTCGTGATATCTGCTATATCTGATTCAGTTGTAGTGTCTTACTCGATTTTCTGACACGATGGTTCACGGACTAGTATATGTTGGATCATGACATGAGATGTTGTTCCTGGATTTTCTTGGTATATTAGTATATTTCCTATCTTGTTTTCTGTACTTGTATAGACACCGATTCCTGAGAGGGAGTAGCTACCCTCTTAGGGAATCCCGTGTCATGACGTGTCATGTGCGGATCCATTATACTATTCGGGGATGGAGAATTATTATGGGCTATGTGATCAATACCATCCTATCACTATATTCTTGTGCTCGTGCCACTCTCACCTCACATAGGGTGTAGCGAGATCTTATTCCTTGTGCTTGTTATCCAGGTTGGCCAGCATGACCCCTTTCTAGTTATTTTTATGTGATTGTTGGGCCAAGTGGATAGCTTGTCATGTACTTTCCCAAGCCGACCACATAACGCTCCAATAATTCATAGCACATTTTATATTTATTTTATCACATCATATATCCTACTCGGTTCTACATTCAGTACTTCTCTCACCATATTATGATATTTAGTACTCACATGTTCTACATGATCTTATGCTAAACCTTGATTGGAGGCTAAGTTCTGTTCGGGAGAAGGGTTACAACTCCGGTCCTTATTTGGTTTACGGGTTGTAACTCGGCTTCCGAATAGCTCCCAAGTCATCTTATATCTTTTTCTTGTACTTTATTATAATTATTTCTTATAGAATTTGTCAATTCATATGGAACTGTTGTTAGTGTTTGTACTTGCTCATTTTTCTGACAGGATACCGTTGATAAATTACAGATGATTATGAGGCAGACTGCTCGACCTACTATGGGGTCGAGATAGATGGAGACTTAGTCCAGGACTGTGGCCTGATAGTTGAGCCACTAGTCTTTGCACACCCGGACCTAGTATAGCTTAGTTAGGTTTGCCTGGACTACGATCCAGCTAGTGCTTTCAGACTGTATTATTCTATATTATATTTTGTGACTCTGTGATGTTGTTTATATCTCTGAGCTATATTGGATCCTGAACTCATTTTCTGTTTTTACTTCTATCATATTTCCTTTTCGTGCTATCTATCCTAGTTTTATCTTGTAATTGAGTTATGCCATATTATATTCCTCCGTGCGGAGATGACAGGTACCCTTATACTGTTTAGTTGTAGTATTTACAGACGACATATACAGCATTTTACCGCCGATTCTGCGGCGTATGCTGGACGTACCCACGTGCTCGTATCCCTCATAAGGGTGCGGGTCGTGACACATTTTTGTGGAGGCCCATGCAGGTCTCTATGTCGCAGTTAGTACAATCTCATAATGGTGCTCGACTTAGAGTACTAATTACGAGCCTGCGATTAGGACATAGGATCTAGGATATGATAGGAGTTAATCATATTTTAGAAAATTTCTGATCTTTTGATTACCATAACAATTCTTTTGCATTTGAATTTAATTGTCCTTCTTTGATATTCCCTATCACGTGCCATATTGATTCTTTGTTTCAATCTATCCTCAGGATGACGATTACTCGCTCTCAGGCAACAGGATCTAGTGCTGTTCCAGAGGCCCGATCCGGTAGGACCTCCACCTCCGGCTGTGGGAGCTGCAGTTGAGGGAGTTGCCACCTCAGTTTCTGCCCTTCAGGCGGGAGTAGCAGCGACGGTTCCAGGAGGTCTTCCACCTCTAGCTGCGGGACCGTCCATAGTCATTCCTGAGACTCTTCCACCGCCGCCTCCGCTATCGACTGATGCACAGTAGATGATAGCCCTTCTACAGCAGATATTGCAGACCCAGAGGGCCCAGGCTGAGGCACAGCAGCATCAGGCTGACGCATCTCACCGCCAGACAGAGGTGCTACGGCAGAGCATGGAGAACTCCAACCAGCTGGCAATGGCAGCAGTTGAGAGGGTTGTATCGGGTACAGTTTAGGGTGCCCAAGTTCAGTAGTAGCAGGGTCAGGGGAGGCCTGGTACATGTCTAGATTTCAGAAAGATGAACCCGGAGGACTTCAAGGGTACAGAGGGTGTCCTGTATATAGATGACTGGTTGGAGGATGTCCAGCGGAGCCCGGAGTTAGCAGAGGTCCCGAAAGGGCTTTGGGTGACGTCTGCGGCGAGTCAGTTTTTCGATATTGCCTTGACTTGGTTTCGCACGGATCCTCGTGCATCAGTGAGGGGTTTGACATGGAAGAACTTCAGGCGGCTCTTTAAGGAGAAGTTCTACCCCGATGTGGCTCTGACAGCTCTGGAGGGCCAGTTCGTCAGATTGGTGCAGGGGAACTCATCGGTGGACGAGTATGCAGCGGAGTTCTTCCGTCTGAGTAGGTTTGCACCAGATCTGATCCAGAATGAGGGGTATAAGGCCCACAAGTTTCGGAGGAGCCTTATTCATGCGGTTCGCACTCATACTTTCGGGCGACGCGATGCGACCTTCGAGAAGATACTGATGGAGGCACAGATAGCTGAGGAGGACTTAGGCCTCCAGCCGAAGAGGGGCAGCGATGTTCTTGGTGCGAGCTCTAGTGCGGGGCCGGCAAAGCGCCCTCACTTCCAGCATAGGCAGATTCAGCAGCAGCCTCAGTTACAGATTCAGCAGGCACCAATACGTGCCCACCAGCACCAGGGACAGGGCCAGAGGCAGACTACTCCATGTGGCTTCTGCTGGAAGCCGGGGCATAGTTGGGATGCCTGTAGGAAGAGGTTGGGCGTATGTCTATACTGTGGGGCGCCCGACCACCAGCTGAAGGAGTTCGTGGAGTCCGAGGAGGCCAGAATAGAGTACAGCAGGCTAGAGGACCAGCAGCTCAGCAGAGAGGTCCTCCACTTCAGACCCAGCAGCAGCGCTTCGTACAGCACCAGAAGGGAGCATCTGTGGGCAGGGTGTTCGCCTTGACAGCAGAGGAGGTAGAGCCAGTGTGTGATGTTGTGGCAGGTCACGTTCTCCTTGATTCTTTCCCTACTTTTACCTTGTTTGATTCTGGTACCACACATAGTTTTGTGTATGTTTCTTTTGCTCTAAGACACAATATTATTGCTGAGTATCTGGGTAGGACTTGCAAGATATTGACCGGGGGAGGTATTATCCTGGTTAATAATATCTTTAAGGGGTGGAGAGTTACATTAGGAGGCCAAAATTTGAGCGCGTGCTTGCTCGTAATGCCTCTTTCGAGGTACGACATGGTACCCAGAATGGATTGGTTGAGCATGCACCATGCTAGTATAGACTGTAGAGGAGGTAGGGTTCTGTTTAGGCCATCGGGAGAGCCAGAGTTTGTGATTGCCAGGGGAACAGCTGAGCCGAAAGATGGGTTCTGTGGAGCTTTGTTGGCGGGGAAGGCATTGCCGCATCCATTGATAGCTGATTTCATGGATGTCTTTCCCGAGGAGTTGACTGGGATGCCGCCAGATAGAGACGTTGAGTTCTCTATAGACTTAGTGTCGAGCGCTGAGCCTATTTCACAGCACGTCTATAGGTTCAACAACAGCGAGTTGGCAGAGCGGAAGAAGCAAGTCGACGAGCTGCAGGACAAAGGATTTATCAGATCCAGTTCATCACCTTGGGGTGCGCCAGTTCTGTTTGTACCGAAGAAGGATGGTAAGATACGTATGTGTATCGATTATAGAGCGCACAAAACCTTACTATCAAGAACAAGCACCCTTGCCGAGGATTGACGACTTGTTCGATCAGTTGAGTGGCGCGAAGGTGTTTTCGAAGATAGACTTGAGGTCCGGTTATCATCAGCTGAAGGTAAAGCGGGAAGACGTTCGAAGATGAATTTTCAGACTCGGTACTGCCAGTACGAGTTTACTGTCATGCTATTTGGGTTGACCAACGCCCCAGCAGTGTTCATGAACTTGATGGACAAGGTATTCCATCAGTACCTTGACAAGTTCGTAGTGGTCTTCATAGATGACATCTTGGTCTACTCAAAGACGCCGGAGGAGCACAAGGAGCATCTGAGGATTGTGCTCGAGACTCTGAGGAAGGAGCAGTTGTACGGGAAGCTTTCCAAGTACGAGTTCTTTCTGGACCAGGTCGAGTTATTGGGTCATGTTGTGACCAAGCACGGGATCTCTGTAGACCAGAAAAAGATTTCAGCGGTAGAGTCTTGGTCTACACCCAGTTCAGTTGCCGAGATTTAGAGCTTTCTGGGTTTGGCTCGCTATTATCGAAAGTCCATCCAGGACTTCTCCCGGATTGCGGAGCCGATGACTAGACTCACTAGGAAGGATGTGGAGTTCGTCTGGACTGAGGAGTGTCAGGCCGCCTTCGATGAGCTGAAGAAGAGGTTGACATCAGCTCCGATCTTGACATTACCATCTGGGACCGGTGGTTTTTCGATCTACAGTGACGCTTCTGGCAGGGGTTTGGGTTGTGTTCTTCAGCAGCACGGGAAGGTGATTACCTATGCATCTAGGCAGTTACGTCCTCATGAGAAGAACTACCCAACTCACGATCTGGAGTTGGCTGCTGTTATCTTTGTCTTAAAGTTGTGGAAACACTACTTATATGGAGAGCGGGTTGAGATCTTTACTGATCACAAGAGCTTGAAGTACGTGTTCACCAGAAGGAGCTGAACATGCGGCAGAGACGGTGGCTCGAGCTGATAAAGGACTTCGATATCGTCTTGCAGTACCATCCAGGAAAGGCCAACGTAGTTGCAGATACCTTGAGAAAGTATCCAGTAGCTATGTATCTGACGACAGATCGTCATCTTTTGGCTGACCTGGACAGTATGGGAATCGAGGTGATTATTCCGGACATAGAGGTGCATATATGGGGCGTACAGATTCAATCTGAATTGATAGACAGAGTCAGATCAGCACAGTATGATGATGTTGCCCTGAGGAGCATCAGGGAGCAGGTGCGGGCAGGGTTGCTCAATAATTTCTCTATTGCCGAAGATGGGTCGCTGCGGCACGGTACTAGACTGTGCGTTCCGAGTGGAGAGCTTTGGAAGGAGGTTCTTCAGGAGGTACATCGCTCTCAGTACTCTATACATCCTAGGGCCAATAAGATGTACAGAGATCTGAGGAAGCACGTCTGGTGGTACGGCATGAAGCACGAGGTAGCTCAGTTTGTATATCGCTGCTTGGTATGTCAGCAGGTGAAGGCCGAGAGACAGAGGCCTGGTGGGTTGCTACAGCCACTACCCATTCCTGAGTGGAAGTGGGAGCACATCACCATGGACTTTGTGTCCAGACTTCTACGATCTCCTGGAGGAAAAGATGCGATTTGGGTCATAGTTGATAGATTGACCAAATCGGCTCACTTCTTGCCTTTCAAAGTGGGGTTGTCTACGGAGAGGCTGGCAGAGCTGTACGTTCGTCAGATCGTGAGATTGCATGGGGTTCCTATGAGCATAGTTTCAGACCGGGATAGTCATTTCACTTCCCACTTCTTGAGGAGTTTGCAGACTACCTTGGGCACCTCGCTCAAGTTTAGTACCACTTATCATCCCTAGACAGACGGGCAGTCAGAGAGGACTATCCGGACTTTGGAGGATATGCTTCGTACGTATGTGCTTGATCTCGGGAGTTCTTGGAAGGACCATCTTCATCTGGTAGAGTTTGCTTACAACAACAGCTATCAGGCCAGTATAGAGATGTCGCCCTTCGAGGCTCTATACGGACGGAGATGCCGTACTCCCTTATCATGGGACGATGTTGGCGAGAGAGTGCTACTTGGACCAGAGATGGTAGTGGATGCAGCTGAGAAGGTCAGGTTGATTAGAGACAGACTTCGGGTGGCTCAGGATAGGCAGCAACATTGGGCCGATAGCTACCGGAGACCGTTAGAGTTCGAGGTTAGTTTCAATTCCTGTTTGTCATGCTTGTGATTGTTTGTGTGTCTTGTGTGCTGAGTTTGTTTTATGTCTAGGCTGGTGCTTTGGTGTTTCTGAAGATTTCTCCGACACGAGGCACGATTCGCTTTGGCGGAGGCAGGAAGCTTAGTCCGCGCTACATCGGACCTTTCACTATCCTTGAGAGGGTCGGTGCAGTAGCTTATCGTCTAGACTTGCCACCAACGCTAGAGGGGATGCACAACATGTTCCATGTGTCGTAGCTGAGGCAGTACGTGGCAGACCCCAGCCATGTATTGGACCATTCAGCGATCGAGGTGGGGCCTACTCTTCACTATTCAGAGCAGCCAGTAAAGATTCTGGATCGTAGGGAGAAGGTGCTTCAGAACCAGGTAATACCTTTGGTTCGTGTTGCATGGAGGCATCACTCTCCAGGTGAGTCTACCTGGGAGAGAGAGGACGACATGCGGGAGCGTTTCCCTTATCTCTTCGAGCCCCGAGGTATATTTTTTTTTGTTTCTGCAAGTGATTTCGGTGATTGCTTGTTTTAATTTTGAGGACAAAATTTTTTAAGGTGGATAGATTTGTCACCCCCAGTTTTCAAGAATAGGGGTATTTTGGTCATTTTTTACTTTAGAATAATTTTGAAATTATTTTATTATTTAAGATATTATTTTGGGGTTATTTGAGTCAGATTCGAATTTCAACTCAATCCGACTTGTATCGGGGACCCGGGATAGCTTTGACTCTAGTGGGATCCACTCATTAGTTAGACATGGCCCACATGACAATAATTAAGTTAGTATGGTTAGACTAAATATTCATGACTAGGTTGGTTTAATTAGAGACTAAAACTAGACTAAATTAGCCTCAAACTAAAACCTAATTTAAATTAAATCAATAGGAGTCATGGGAGGTATTTTAGACTCTACAAATAGGGGACACCTTGCCATTTATGGCCGGCCGCTAGAGGGGATAGGGATGAGCCATCCTCATTTGTTTTTATCCACAAATATTCTCTCTTGTTTTCTCCCAAATTTGAGAGGAACCTCCATTAATTTTATCTCCAAATCAATCCATTCTTCTACCAAATCTTCTTCATTTCTTCTTTACTCCATGAAGAGAGGGTGCTAGCCAAGTTTGGGAGGATTTGGCTTTGGTTCGTGTCCATTTGGAGATCCCTTCGTGTCGGTGTCGTATGGGAATGAGTTCTCTTGTATTTCACCTCCCGGAAGGTAAAATCTACCCTCTATTTCAATCCTACATGCATATAAGATTATTTTGAACCCATAGGAATGACCCCTATGGTTGTGTCTCCATTTGTGTCCATTTCGTGTCCATTTGGAGTTATTAGGAGTGTTCTTGTTGTGCTTTGTGTCCATGTGGGAAACCCCCAATATTGGACACTTGTGTTTAAATAATTTAATACATGTTTTAATATTAGATTTTTATATGTTAGAGATGTGTTATTGCTTGTCATTACATTTTTCTCCATGTATATATACATGTATTTATATTATTGAGTGTATATATATATATATATATATATATATATATATATATATATATATATATATATATATATATATATATTTTTATATATATATATATATATATATATATATATATATATATATATATATATATATATATATATATATATATATATATAAGAGGGAAAAAAAAAAAATATATATATATATATATATATATATATATAAATATATATATATATATATATATATATATATATATATATATATATATATATATATATATATATTTTTCCTCTTATATATATATATATATATATATATATATATATATATATATAAGAGGAAATATATATATATATATATATATATATATATATATATATATATATATATTTCCTCATATATATATATATATATATATATATATATAAGAGGAAATATATATATATATATATATATATATATATATATATATATATATATATATATATATATATATATATATATATAAGAGATTGATAAGCAATAAGCAAAAGCAGCAATAAGCAGCAGCAAAAAGCAGCAGCAAAAGCAGCAGCAGCTTCTGTAAGCAGCAGCAGCAGCTTCTGCAAGCAGCAGCATCAGTTTCTGCAAGCAGTAAGCATAAGCAGCAGCATAAGCAGTGCAATAAGCAGCATCTTTTCAGCAGCAGCTTATTGACAGCTTTTTAAGCTTTTAAGCCTTTAGTTTTAATCTCCTTTTTCCTTTAGAAATTAGCCCCCTTCCACTTAGCCATTTTCCTATATTAGTTAGCCCTCGTTAGATAGAGTTTGCTACCTAGTTGTTAGATATTTGTTAGTTATGATTGTTAGTAGATGTTAGCTTATATGTTAGTATAAGTTAGGATACGAGATGTTAGATTTGAGAGTTGTGGACCTAGTGGGGTGTGTTTAGTGAGTGTACTAGATAAGTTAGTATCCTAATAGAGCTAGTATGGTTGGATAGTGTTAGGAGAGTGGTATCTCAAGATACCATAGGGTGTCTCATGATACCTTAAGGTAATTTTGAGAGTGACCAATATGGGGATAAGATGGACTGGATGGGCTAGATACCTAGATTTCTGGGTTGGTAATATCTAGATAGATTAGTGTCTAGCTACCCTAGGAAGCCTAGGTCAGTTTATCAAGGTTAGGAGGGGTTGCCTATGTATCGGGGCAAGGTATTGGGAATACTTTGTGAAGGGTAATAGGTAAGGTTAAGGTAATTACCTAGAAGCTAAGGTATGAGTCTAAGGTGTTAGGATATTGTTAGAAATTGATTGTCTTGGTTGGTAATTGTTAGGATTAGTGCTCTTAAACTAGTTTTGACCTCGATTGGTCGTTTTGACCAAAAGTCAACGAAAGTCAACCGAAAGTCAAACTTAGCCTAAAAGTGACTAAAATTGACCCGAAACCAAACCAGAGTTGACCAGTTGACTGAAAGTCAACAGTTGGTCAATATTAGCCTAGTTTGACCTAGAGTTGACCTAGAGTTGACCAGGGTTGACCAGTTGACCAAAAGTCAACTGTAAGTCAACCTTTGACCCAGTTTGACCTAGTTTGACTTAGATTGACTTCCTGTGACCTAGTATGACCTAGTTTGGCCCATTATGACCTAGTTTGACTTAGACTTGCATATCATGACTTAATTAGTTTCCCTTTCATTATTAAACCATGTTTTGACTTATAGTATCTCATCTTTAGGTCTGTGATTACTCTGAGCATCTGTTCACCTTATCAGCTCAGGACCACAGACGAGTATATTCACTGATAGTTTTTATTGTCTTGATATCTGCTATATTCGATTCAGTTGTAGTATCTTACTCGATTTCTCGACACGATGGTTCACGGACTATTATACGTTGGATCATGACATGAGATGTTGTTCCTAGATTTTCTTGGTATATTGGTACATTTTCTATCTTTTTTCCTGTATTTGTATAAACACTGATTTCTGAGAGGGAGTAGCTACCCTCTTAGGGAATCCCGTGTCATGACGTGTCATGTCCGGATCCATTATACTATTCGGGGATAGGGAATTATTAGGGGCTATATGATCAATACCATCCTGTCATTATATTCTTGTGCTCGCGCCACTTTCACCTCATGTAGGGTGTAGCGAGATCTTATTCCTTGTGCTCGTTATCCAGGTTGGCCGGCATGACCCCTTTCAAGTGATTTTTATGTGATTGTCGGGCCAAGTGGATAGCCTGTCCTGTACTTTCCCAAGCCGATCACATAACGCTCTAATAATTCATGGCACATTTTATATTTATTTTATCACATCATATATCCTACTCAGTTCTACATTCAGTACTTTTCTCTCCATATTATGATATTCAGTACTCACATGTTCTACATAATCTTATGCTAAACCTTGATTGGAGGCTAAGTTCTGTTCGGGAGAAGGGTTACAATCCCGGTCCTTATCTGGTTTACGGGTTATAACTCGGCTTTCGAATAGCTCCCAAGTCATCCTATATCTTTGTCTTGTATTTTATTATAATTGTTTCTTATAGAATTTGTCAATTCATATGGAACTGTTGTTAGTGTTTGTACTTGCTCATCTTCCTAACAGGATACCATTGATAAATTACAGATGATTCTGAGGCAGACTGCTCGACCTACTATAGGGTCGAGATAGATGGAGACTTAGTCCAGGACTGTGGCCTGATAGTTGAGCCACTAGACTTTGCACACCCGGACCTAGTATAGCTTAGTTAGGTTTGCCTGGATAGCGATCCAGCTAGTACTTTCAGACTGTATTATTCTATATTATATTTTGTGACTCTGTGATGTTGTATATATCTTTGAGCTGTGTTGGATCCTGAACTCATTTCATGTTTTCACTTCTATCATATTTCCTTTTTATGCTATATATCCTAGTTTTATCTTGTGATTGAGTTATGCCATATTATATTCCTCCATGTGGAGATGACAGGTACCCTTATACTGTTTAGTTGTAGTATTTACAGACGACATATACAGCATTCTACCGTTGATTCTGCGACGTAGGCTGGACGTACCTACGTGCTCGTGCCCCTGATAAGGGTGCGGGTCGTGACAGGGCTCCATCCCCCACCATCGCGGCCTTCTGGCAGACCTGCATCCCCAATAAATTATCCGTCCTCATTTGGAGAGCATTTCGCAAGAAGCTGCCCACTGATGACAATCTCAACACCATTGGGTTCAGTCTTGCGTCTGCGTGTAATTGCTGCTCGGAGCGTCAGACTGAAATCGTCGACCATATCTTCTGCCAAGGGGTATTACCGGTCAAGGTCTGGAGGGACCTCACTCAGCATTGCGGACAGAATCAGGGTGGTAGGCGCTTCAACGATCTCTTGGCAGGTTGGGCCTCTACTTCCCATGGTCACCAGATCGTCGCGGCGGCCGCTACGTGGGTCCTTTGGAAGAATCGCAATAAGGCGAGATACGTAGGGCACCAGTACTCAGCTGACCAGGTTATTAGGGAGGTCATCCGTCAGTGCCGCAAGATCAGATTCTGCTGCTCGCACGGCCAGCTTCTCTTTTGGAATTCTCTTCTTTTCTAGCTCCTCGAACTTTGCGTCTGCTCGATCGGTTTCTCTATAGGAGTCATCTTTTTGGGCCGATGATCTTTTTGTACTGTCCGGCTCTCCTTTCTTGTTGTTTCTTTCCTTTTTTGCGCTTACTTGTAAAGGCTTCGACATTTTGCGCCTTACATGAATAAAAAGGGGGGTTTTGGTCATATATATATATATATATATATATATATATATATATATATATATATATATATATTTTTGGTCATATATATATATATATATATATATATATATATATATAGTAATTACTATTTTTTGCTCTTCAAATGAACCCGAGCCTGGGTTTTCTTACCAACCATTGAGTAGAAAATTTTACGATCGACTCAGATCTTCAAATGAAGATTTAAGAGAAAGATCTCCCTAATCTAGTCCGAATTATCTCCAAACTGAACCAAGAATCCTAATCTATCCAAAACCGACATGGAGAATTTCGATATATAGGAAACCTCGTTGCTCTGTGTTTTTATTCGAAGACTAAATTTTTTGAGAAAGAGAGCAATTAACCTATCAAGAGCCAGAGACCCCCAACCAGGTTTTGAACACTAGGCAGCCTCTTCCTCCTTCATCTCTGATCCAAGTCCGACGTCCCCGACATGTGCAGACCGCCGAAGAACTTTAGCCAACTATCGACACCTCTAGAAACAAAGAGCTCTATGTTCCTTGGATTAGTCATCACAGCAGGCAACACTTTTTGGAAGCCAGTTTTCTCCTTCATAATTCAAGCAACATTCGATATATTTTGTCTACGTAGCCTAGTTAATCGATATCACAACGACATAATTACTCTGCTAAATTTTTTATTATAGATTGATAAAAAAATCAACAAGAAAAACTCAAGAAAATTGTTTTTTGATATTTAATTTTCACTTGTTGGCGGAGCCAAAACAACCTCCTAGGAAGACTGGTAACTTCTCAATCCTTCGATTGAATTAAATTCCAATTGCACATTTGTATATATAACCTATATAACCAGCATCGAAAATATATAATTAGTTTAAATTATTTCTCATAATTTATCAGTTAAAAGTCGAATGGAAAAATCTGAAAAACCTTTTTTGAAAAACTGAAATTAGGCAGATCGGGATCCGTTCCGACAAACCAAACCACCTCGTTTTGAACCGATTGCACCAAAAGGCGTGTATGGTATTTCCCTATGTATAATCTTTGACGGAATTCTAATTGATCACGTGTGCGCAAAAAAAAGGACCCGTATTAGTCGAAAAAAATCATATCATTACCTTTTGAAAATTTAAAATTACTTTGTGCACGCTCATCGTATTGTGATTAGACTTGCACCATTGGACTCGCTATGTCTGACTTGTCCAGTGACCCAAGTTTTGTCCAATTTTGAGACAGTCGACCGGATCGTCATATCACAGGCCCCACGGTCTATTTTGACGGACGTTTTTGTGATAGGCTTAACGGTCCAATTCTGGATGTAACGGTGAGATCGTATCGTTGTTCTGTTCTTTTTAGACATATAGTTTGCTAAGTTTGACACCTTCATCTTGACATATTTTTTGGTGCAAAGTAGGCCTACCTACGGACCATAATTTGACTCGAAACTTCTAGATTTGGTCATGTGTCCAAATTAAACTTATGTATAGGCCTTTTTTTTTACCATCTCACCCATTCCGGAAATGTTAATAATATTTATTTCAGCATCCGAAGTTGTCTTTTCACCTTCCTGCATCCAAAGTTGTCTTTTCACCTTCCTGCATCCGAAGTTGTCTTTTTACCTTCCACTTTTCGTGCTACCTTTGACTTAACAAGTTCACAGCCAAAGCATCGTCAAATCACTATTTCAGCATCAGAAAAGTATACCTTGCTATCATTATTGTTTATTTCAATATATTATATGTGTGTTCCTTATTTGTTTTATTTCATATGTTGTATAAACTATGCGTCCAAGCTAGAGTTGAGTACGACGACGGAGTTCATCATTTTACGTGTATTTTGTTTATCTTATGCATGCTGGCCTAGTTTTAGTTGACCATCTATGTTTGTGAGATATTGTATATCTCCTTTGGCCTTGACATATGCTCTACACGAGATATGATTTTCATGTTAGGACACAGACTTAAATATTCGACTGGTCATCGGTACGTACAGAACGTGCGACAGATATGACATAACTACTATTAAAGTAATATGTTAGTAGCCATAGCAGTAACTAGATGGACATGTTGTGTTACGACTTGGACAATCTCATGGGGTAGGAGGACAGTCACTAGACATATGGGCTACTTCACACTTTCCTTGTAACCTGTAACACCTATATCTCAGAACACGTATTTTGGTTAAGCTTGTATGTATCTTGGACCTGTATTTTATTTTCTCAGATTCTGGCCTGTAATTGTATTTTTGGCTCGACTTGCAGATTTTGGTTTTCTCGCAAAATGGGTTTTGACTTGGCTTGGTTTTATTTTGTGGAGAAGGATTGGTTTGGTTTAGCATGCATTGGACCACCTTAGCCTATGCTCCACCCTCAACACACCACAACCCACCCTCATTAAAACTCTACCTACTTTCTCTCTTCTCCATAATTTCCATTTATTTCTCCATCTTCTTCTTCCTCCTTCCTCCACCAACACCATAGGCAAGTTCACCTTGCCACCACATGAGAACCATTTTTTATTTGTCCATTAGCTAAATTAGGCCATGGTGATCAACATTAGAACTTAGCATTTTGTGATTTGGAGTCTCCATTGTTCTAGATCCAAGTTTTCTCTATTTTCGTATTTACATGGTTTTGATCTATTTTAGTTGGGTTTTTGTGGGTTTTGATACTTCCATGTGGAAGAGAACTCAATTTTACTCAAGTTAGAACTTTGAAAATCTAGATTTGGCTTTGATTTGACCAAGATATGAAGAATTGAATTTTTGGTGTTCTTGATGCTTGCTTTCGGCCTGGAGAAGAAGACTACAGCCTGCGCTCTTTAGCGCAGTGCTGGACTGCGCATCCCCCTCTCGGCCTGCGCTCTTTAGCGCAGCGCCGACCGCGCTGCTTGCCCCTTGGCGAACTGCGCTCAACCCCAGCGCGCATCCATCCATGCAAAGTCTGCTCTTACGCAGTCTGCTCATGAACCATCCATCTCATGCGCCATCCATCCATGCGCAGTCTGCTCATGCGCCACCTATACCCCTGCACAGTTGGCTCCCCGTGCACTTGGACCCATGCGCCATCTGCCCCCGCGCACTTGGACCTCAGCGCAGTCTAACCCTGCGCACTTGGCCCTATGTGCCACCCAATCCTGCGCCCTGTGCCCCTGCGCACTTGGCACCCTGCGCAGCTGACACCCTGCGCAATCCAACCCCTGACCCCTTGCGCAACCCATTGGCTCTTGGAGTTTTGGTTTTATTTCTTTAAGCTTGGCTTCTCTTTTGTGGATTGGATTTTGAGATCTTGTTCCACACAGCACGACTATCTTGACCCAACACGATCTGGCATGATTTTTAGTATTTGCTATGACTAGTACGATTTTCGTAGTTTTCTGTAATTTATGATCCTGGTACTTCTGATCTCCTTGATAGTGACCCGATGGGGTGCACGCTTGACTTGTAACCTGATAACTTGATAGTGGCCCGTGGCGGCGCACTTTTGACTTGTAACTTGTAACTTGCAACTCGACTTGTAACTTATAACTTGTAACTCAATTTATAACTTTTAACTTGACTTGACTTGACTTGACTTGACTTGATACCGTTACGATGGCTAACTTGACTTGTATAATCAACCTTGACACCGTGGGTGTTCCTGCTTGCTTGCTTGTGCAATCCACTTATCTTGTCTTGCATCATGCCTAGGACGTGACTCCCTGGTTTTCCACGGTCAGGAATTCGCACTGAATATGGATTAGGCTAATGACTAGATCTAACTATAGTTCATGGAGAATCTCCAGTCACAGGCAGTCTCGTTATCTGGGCGCTTTAATTGGACTTGTAGCTTGTCGACGAGTAGAGCACATTTCCAGCACACTGTCATGTGTTGCACCCTCTAAGTCACCTAAGGGTATATCGTCTCCGGGGCGATGTACCCAACCATACTCTCAACCCGCGGAAGGATAACTGGATGGTCTGCATGGCTTGGGACTGGAAAATTCTCATTTGCATCTTGTTAGTAATTAGAGTAAGCCGTAGTAATTGCTTGGCCGCTTGTGAATGGATGATGTCTAGCCCTGTCTAAGTCTTGTCTGGTCCCTGTACCCTGGTACCCCCGAACATGATTGTTTTACTTGCTTTAACAATAATTGGGTAGAGACAAGGAGCTATTCAGGCGAAGGGTTACAACCCCGGTCCTTGTTTGGTTTACGGGTTGTAACCTAGTCCCCAGAATGGTTCTACGTTCCTAGTCGTTTATTGTCCTGACGTGCTCTTTATTACTTGTACTTTTCTTTCATTTTCTTATGTTCTGATATGCTGGCGTTTGTTCTTATTTCGTGGCCTCCTTTGTGGCACTTGCTCTTTCTGGGGTTTGACCCAGCTGGTTTTGTGTGGCCAGAATTTGGAGCAGCTCTCGAGGATCTACCGAACCTCCAGTCCGATGGTGGCGACTAGAAGGAACCCGGGCTACAAGTGGGTTTTCTATTTTGTTTCGCTCACTATATTGTAAAATTATTCTTTTGCGACGTTTAGCCGACGAGCACCTGTTAGCTCGATGCACATTTACTTACTGTCTGCCTACGGGCTGTAAACATGATTAACAAATCCTAGGGTTGATCATGTATGACTTAACTCTTGCTAGTCCTAGCATTTTGTACGACTAGCTTCATGATCAGCTGATATGTAATATTTGGGATGCCTTTTATTGTATATTTGGTGGTCAAACATCTTGTAATTATATTATTTGCTTGAGATTGAGACAGTAGGCTTGACCTTAAGAGACTGTTGGCTTGTAGTAAACTCTCACATCTAGACAGCCGTGACCGTATAGCGAGATGGTCTTCATTTCAATATACGTAGCTGGCTATATTCGCCCCCGCTCTCCGGTATTCTGGTTCTGGGGCGTGACATGGTTTAAGTGGTGGCCCATGCAGGTCTTGTCAATCAAGAAATATGAGGGTTTACCGATAGATGTCTCAATTAGTACTCGTCCTTGATCTCCGTTCATATCCTCTGAATCCCTAAGAATCTTGACCTGATCACATGCTTGTATCGTTGATCTGTCCTGGTCCTTCCTTATTGTTTTCCTTGTGTCATCTTCTTCAGCGGCACTGTACCTGACCCCGCCGATCAGCAAGGTGGAGCACCTCCCGTGGACCAGCAACAACCAGGAGATCAGGCCAAGCATTCCAGAGTTGCCTCCCGAGTTGTACCTCCTGGAGGAGAGCCCCCAGTTCAACCCGTTCAGCCTGCTGAGCTGGACGATGGCACCTTGGCAGGTCTCATCAGGGCCTTGATAACTTCTCAAGATCGCAGAGGAGACGCCTTGCACCAGGCAGTGGCAGATGCTTTGACCAGAGGCGGTCATCCAGGGAACAGCGCGGCCAACAGCTTTAAGCGCTTGAACCCTCCATTCTTCGACGGCAGTGAAGATGCGATTGTCGCGGACGCTTGGCTTCAGGATACCGAGGTCGTTCTGGAAGAAGCTAGGACACCTGAGAATGAGAAGGTGGCGGTGGTACGCCTGCAGTTGCTGGACTTAGCTCGCAGTTGGTGGGCGACGCAAGCCATGGGATTAGTGGCACCCATTGCTTGGGCGATGTTTAGAGAGAGATTCCAGACGAAGTATTTTGATGCTGTGGCTCGGTACGACCTGCAGACGAGATTTACCAACTTGAAGCAAGGAGGCAGAACGGTCGACGGTTATACGACTGAGTTTTCTAGACTCAGTAGGTTTGCCCCCACCTTGGTGGCAACCGAGTTTGATAGGGCCCAGCGGTTCCAGCAGGGACTGCATTTGGAGATCTTGTTGGCAGTCGAGCAGTTCGAGCACCAGACGTTCGATGCAGTTTTGAGGGCAGCCAGGAGGCATGAGTACACCTCCCAGAGGATCGTGGATAGGACCGGAGGTAGGAAGCGGTCCCACAGTCAGATGCACCAATCATCAGCTCCAGCCCCGGCAGCTAGAAGTTTGACCATTGGAACTCCGAGACGGGCGACCTCAGTGACGTCGGTTCAGCATTCAACCCCGACGTACCCGCAGTAGCAGAAGCAGAAGCAGACTTCCGTGATGGGATGTTCTTATTGTGGAAAGCCAGGCCATGTAGTGGCAGATTATCGTAGGGCGCAAGGATTGTGCCTAGCTTATGGAGCGACAGATCACAAGATAGGAGCTTGCCCGAATAGGGGTAGTTCTTCCTCTTCCAACCTAACCAGTCCATCGGTTAGGGGACCCTCACCTATGCAGCAACAGCAGTACCCGAGGCCATTGTTGCCTCAGGCCCAGGCATTTCAACAGCAGATCCAGCAGCAGTACATCCAGGCTTCAGTGCAGAGTAGGCAGAGAGGTTTCCAGCAGAGGGGACCCGCAGCTAGAGGCCAGGCGATGATGATGGCTATGGAAGAATAAGTTGCACCAGGTGAGGTAGTGGCAGGTACTATTCTCGTCAACTCCTCTCCAGCATTGGTATTATTTGATTCTGGTGCATCGCATTCATTCATGTCTGCACGATTCGCGACACGGATAGGATTGGAGCCCGAGTCATTATCAGTAAGGCTCAATATACTTACTGGTAATGGTCTTGTGGGAGTAGATCGAGTGTTTTCCTCGTGTCGGATCGTAGTTAGCGGTAGAGAGTTCCTCGCTATATTTATAGAATTCCCTATGGCAGACTATGATGTAGTCCTAGGTATAGATTGGTTGAGGAACCAGTATGCTAGGATAGACTGCCATGTTGGCAGAGTTATTTTCAGTATTCCAGGCGAGCCAGAGTTTTCATTTTCCAGGGGCGCAGTGGAGCCATCTTCTCCAGTATTGCGGATGGCAGTAGCAGCAGTACAGTTGTCCAGGATAGTTGAAGAGTTTCCAGATATCTTCCCAGAGGAACTTCCAGGGATGTCGCCAGAGCGGGAGATCGAGTTCACTATAGACTTGATCCCCGGAACAGCACCAGTATCAGAGCGAGTCTACAGGATGGCGCCTTCAAAGTTGGAGATTTTATACAAGATGATTGAAGAACTCAGGACCAAGGGATTCATTCGTGCAAGTGGATCGCCTTGGGGAGCCCCGATGCTTCTTGTGAAAAAGAAGGATGGTACGTCCAGGTTATGTGTAGATTATCGTACCTTAAACTCAGTGACAATCAAGAACAGATACCCTCTCCCGAGGATAGATGACTTGTTTGATCAGCTCAAAGGGGCTTCAGTGTTCTCAAAGATAGACTTGCGGTCAGGATACCACCAGATCAGAGTCAGAGAGTAGGACATCCCGAAGACAGCTTTTCGATCTAGGTATGGGTATTGGGAGTTTCTTGTTATGCTATTTGGAGCAACCAATACGCCAGTTGTATTCATGGACCTCATAAATCGCATTTTCATGCCTTACTTGGATCAGTTCGTGATCGTGTTCCTAGATGATATCCTGGTCTACAGCAAGAGTGAAGCAGAGCATGAGCAGCATCTCATAATCGTCCTCCAGACGCTTAGGGAGCATCAGTTGTACGCCAAGTTCAGTAAATGCGAGTTCTGGCTCGATCGCATTTCGTACTTGGGTCACATCATTACCCGAGGAGGAGTGGAAGTGGATCCCCAGAAGATTGTGGCTATCGAGTCATGGCCAGTACCTAGTTCAGTGGCAGAAGTTCGCAGCTTCCTTGGATTGGCCGGCTACTACCGACAATTTGTTTCAGATTTTGCAAGGATTTCAACGCCGATGACCCAGTTGACCCGCAAGGATGTGCAGTTTGCTTGGACAGCAGAGTGCCAGGAATCATTTGAGAAGCTGAAGCGAGGTTTGATAACGGCTCCCATTCTCACACTTCCAGATGGGACCGGAGGATTCACAGTTTATTGCGACACTTCAGGCAGAGGATTGGGGTGTGTCTTGATGCAGCATGGGAAGGTAATATCTTATGCATCACGTCAACTTCGTGATCATAAGAAGAATTACCCGACCCACGACTTGGAACTGGTAGCAGTAGTGTTTGCACTTAAGTTGTGGAGGCACTACTTGTATGGAGACAGAGTGGAGATATTTACTGATCACAAGAGCCTGAAGTATGTTTTCACCCAGAAGGACCTCAATATGCGGCAGAGAAGATGGCTTGAACTATTGGTGGACTACGATGTAGATTTGCAGTATCACCCAGGGAAGGCCAATGTTGTAGCCGATGCGTTGAGCAGGAGAGCCGGAGTTTATTTCCTGACGGCGCAACCGGAGTTATTGGAAGATCTTCAGAAGATGGGAATTGAAGTAGTTCTTCCAACCAACGTGGCATTGATGGCCAGTCTACAGGTTCAGTCCAGCATAGTTGAGAGGATCCGTACAGCACAGTCTACAGATTCTAAGATCCAGCGGCTCAGAGCAGAATATGAGGTAGAAAGAATGCCAGAGTTATGTATCCATGAAGATGGTACACTTCGGCACGGCACTCGTCTTTGTGTACCCAGTGGAGATATCAGACAGGAAGTTATGGCAGAGGCTCACAGTTCGCAGTATTCTATTCATCCCGGTGGTACGAAGATGTACCGTGATATCCGTCAGCACTTCTAGTGGAATGGCATGAAGAGGGAGATAGCCCGGTTTGTCTCTCGATGTTTGGTTTACCAACAGGTTAAAGCTGAACATCAGAGGCCCGCTGGACTTCTTCAGCCCTTGCCGATTCCAGAATAGAAGTGGGAGCATGTGACCATGGATTTTGTGACTTGATTGCCTAGATCCCCAGCTGGTAGAGATGTTATTTGGGTTATAGTTGACAGGCTCACGAAGGTGGCTCATTTTCTCCCATTCAGAGTTGGACAGTCAACGGCTCAGTTGGCAGAGATGTACCTCAGACAGATTGTCAGGCTTCACGATATGCCCGTCAGTATCACCTCGGACCGAGATTCAAGGTTTACGTCACACTTTTGGCACAGCCTGCAAGAGAGTTTAGGAACTCGTCTCCAGTTCAGTTCGGCATATCATCCGCAGACAGATGGCCAGTCAGAGCGTACAATCCAGACTCTTGAAGACATGTTGAGGTCTTGTACCCTTGACTTCGGTGGTTCGTGGGAAGATCACCTGCACCTGGTGGAGTTCTCGTACAACAACAGCTTCCAGGCCAGCATCCAGATGGCACCATTCGAGGCTCTGTACGGAAGGAAGTGCAGATCCCCGCTAGCGTGGGATGATGTTGGAGAGAGGCAGATGCTTGGCCCAGAAATGATTGTCCAAATAGTTGAAGTGGTCAGAAGGATCAGAGATCGTCTTCGAGTTGCCCAAGATCGCCAGCAACATTGGGCCGATGCTCATCGGCGACCCCTAGAGTTTGCTATCGACGACCATGTATTCCTTAGGATCTCGCCTAACCGCGGCGTCATTCGCTTTGGCATGCGGGGAAAGCTTAGTCCTAGGTATATAGGGTCGTTCGATATCCTGGAGCGAGTAGGAGATGTATCCTATCGTCTTGCTCTTCCGCCGTCGCTAAGCGAGGTGCATGATGTATTCCATGTGTCCCAATTACGACGGTACATCCCGGACCCGAGCCATATCCTAGACCATTCGGAATTGGTTGTTGGTACCAACCTTTCGTATGAGGAGAGGCCCGTGTCTATATTGGACCGGAGAGAGAAGATACTCAAGAACAAGACTATTAGCTTAGTCCGCGTTGCTTGGGGTCATCACTCTCTAGGTGAGTCAACGTGGGAGCGTGAGGATGATATCCGATCGCGATATCCCTACCTGTTTGACTCGTAAGGTATAATATCTTCCTTATGCCTTATGCTTTCCATCCCTTGCTTGCATGTATGATTGCTTGATTGACTGCTTAGTATAGCTTGTATGTGAATAGTATGACTTGTCCTTGTCTCTCTAGCTCCTTGATTAAATTCCGAGGACGGAATTCTTTTAAGGTGGGTAGAGTTGTAACACCCATATCTCAGAACACATATTTTGGTTAAGCTTGTATGTATCTTGGACCTGTATTTTATTTTCTCAGATTCTGGCCTGTAATTGTATTTTTGGCTCGACTTGCAGATTTTGGTTTTCTCGTAAAATGGGTTTTGACTTGGCTTGGTTTTATTTTGTGGAGAAGGATTGGTTTGGTTTAGCATGCATTGGACCACCTTAGCCTATGCTCCACCCTCAACATACCACAACCCACCCTCATTAAAACACCACCTACTTTCTCTCTCCTCCATAATTTCCATTTATTTCTCCATCTTCTTCTTCCTCCTTCCTCCACCAACACCATAGGCAAGTGCACCTTGCCACCACATGAGAACCACTTTTTATTTGTCCATTAGCTAAATTAGGCCATGGTGATCAACATTAGAACTTGGCATTTTGTGATTTGGAGTCTCCATTGTTCTAGATCTAAGTTTTCCCTATTTTCGAATTTACATGGTTTTGATCTATTTTAGTTGGGTTTTTTTGGGTTTTGATGCTTCCATGTGGAAGAGAACTCAATTTTACTCAAGTTAGAACTTTGAAAATCTAGATTTGGCTTTGATTTGACCAAGATATGAAGAATTGAATTTTTGGTGTTCTTGATGCTTGCTCTCGGCCTGGAGAAGAAGACTACAGCCTGCGCTCTTTAGCGCAGTGCTGGACTGCGCATCCCCCTCTCGGTCTGCGCTCTTTAGGCAGCGCCAACTGCGCTGCTTGCCCCTTGGCGAACTGCGCTCAACCCCAGCGCGCATCCATCCATGCGCCGTCTGCTCTTGCGCAGTCTGCTCATGCGCCATCCATCTCATGCGCCATCCATCCATGCGTAGTCTGCTCATGCGCCACCTATACCCCTGCGCAGTTGGCTCCCCGTGCACTTGGACCCATGCGCCATCTGCCCCCGCGCACTTGGACCTCAGCGCAGTCTAACCCTGCACACTTGGCCCTATGCGCCACCCAACCCTGCGCCCTGTGCCCCTGCGCACTTGGCACCCTGCGCAGCTGACACCCTGCGCAATCCAACCCCGTGACCCCTTGCGCAACCCATTGGCTCTTGGAGTTTTAGTTTTATTTCTTTAAGCTTGGCTTCTCTTTTGTGGATTGGATTTTGAGATCTTATTCCACACAGCACGACTATCTTGACCCAACACGATCTGGCACGATTTTCAGTATTTGCTATGACTAGTACGATTTTTGTGGTTTTCTGTGATTTATGATCCTGGTACTTCTGATCTCCTTGATAGTGACCCGATGGGGTGCACGCTTGACTTGTAACCTGATAACTTGATAGTGGCCCGTGGAGGCGCACTCTTGACTTGTAACTTGTAACTTGCAACTCGACTTGTAACTTGTAACTTGCAACTCGACTTATAACTTGTAACTTGACTTGACTTGACTTGACTTGATGCCGTTGCGATGGCTAACTTGACTTATATAATCAACCTTGACACCGTGGGTGTTCCTGCTTGCTTGCTTGTGCAATCCACTTGTCTTGTCTTGCATCATGCCTAGGACGTGACTCCCTGGTTTCCCACGGTCAGGGATTCGTACTGAATATGGATTAGGCTAATGACTAGATCTAACTATAGTTTATGGAGAATCTCCAGTCACAGGCAGTCTCTTTATCTGGGCGCTTTAATTGGACTTGTAGCTTGCCGACGAGTAGAGCACATTTCTAGCACACTGTCATGTGTTGCACCCTCTAAGTCACCTAAGGGTATATCGTCTCCGGGGTGATGTTGTCACGTCCCGCTTCCCAACTGGAACGGTGACGTCGTACACATCCCCAGGCTACGCGCCGAAATCCGCGATTGTCGCCCGTAAACATCAGCAAAAATGGAAAATGCCAGAGATTTCGTCTTATTATACATATGGTAATTATTATACAAGACTTCTTCAACAATACTTTTACAAGTTACAAATTTATTACAAAAATAACTAGCAAGATAGCTATGGTAGTACTGGTCCTAACTGCAATTACCCAGGCGGCTATTCCTCGTCGTACTGTGGTAGTACCTCGGCGGGGTTGTCTTCTTCTTCACCTAGCGAACAATACTAGGTCGTTTTAGAAAACGACAAGCAAGTCCTCGGTCAAGGACGGTAAAGCATACAAAAGAAAGGTACAGTTTTCTAAAAGAAGGAAATATGCCGACTAGCATTATCATATAAGTTGACTTTACTAAAATCAAAGAAATGTAAATGACATCCATAAATTTGGAAGAATTTCTCTGAGCTTCCCTTGAGCTCTTAACAGGATTTGCTTCCCTTGAGCAATCAAGAACTACCTACCTTTGATAGGTGGGGTTGTTTCTGGAGTGAAATAAAATTTAGTAGACTAAATGCAATGCAATTTTGAGAACAAAACTCTGAATTAATTCCCTAAATAATTCCCGTGAACAATCCCGTTAACCTGGGATCAGGCTGTAATTTCGGAGCCTCCCTTGGGCTAAAACCAACTATCCGATGTTACTGTCGGAATAGAAGTAGCAGGACAGGAGCCTCTCTTGGGCTAGTACTTATATAGAAGTACTCATCAGGATATTCAGGAGCCTCTCTTGGGCTAGTACTTATATAGAAGTACTCATCAGGATATTCAGGAATTGCTGATCAGCCTTTTTATGGTTATTATGTTACGGGATATCTAGGGATATTCAGTTGTCCTCCCCACCCAATGATTCTAAAATTTCCGAAAATCAGAAATTTGTCTATCTCCTAAATTTTTCAAAAATTTCGGCAGAGTCTCCTTTGTATTTAGGAGCTCTGACAATTTACAAAACATGAAATAAAGGAATATATGGGCTCGCCGACCCCTTCGGTGGAGCAACTCTCAACACCGGAACCACGCATTTAATATCTGGGTACGCCGACCCCTTCGGTGGAGCAACTCTCAACACCGGAACCACGCAGCATAGTATATAATGAAACTAAAGTTGCAAGATCCTTACCAAGTGGCTATTCTTACCAAACAATGACAGGTAGTGTTTAGTGAATGACTAAAACACAAAACAAGAACAACCCATTAGTAAGACTTAATCTCAAGAACAATACTGCAAAATCTTTACTTGGATTGGTAATTATAAGTGGAAGACCTAAAACAATCATAACCTTATGTGTATGAATACTTCATTATGCAACATATAGGTTGATATAGATATGTAAAGTTCAAATTTAAATGCTGAAATTATATAGAATATGGATCAAAATCTCAAAATACCAAATTTCGGAAACTATGCATATACTAGTTTACGTAGGGAACGAAGACCAAGGTATAGTGATCAACTTCTAAGAATAATCTATAATGATAAGCAATAACGTAGAAGTTTGATTTTTTTTTTGAACATAATTCAATATATGCAAAAATATTATAAAGTTTACTAGTGTTCTTATATTCACATAGCCTAAGCTTGACATTTATGATAAACCAAGAGGTGGTACTAGAAGCTACCATTTTTATGACATATAAGGTCAAAACTATTACTATACTCAGAATTGTTTTCATTTAGAGAGTAAACATTTCCTGGTTATCCAACACATTTTAATATATTAGTATTACTAACTATACGTATTTGTATATACATATATGTATACATGGCCAAGCATGAAATCAAATTAGGTATACATAACAAACTCTAATCAGAATAAAATCCTTATACAACTTCTTGTGTCCTTTATTTCATATCGTGTCCAAGTCATGCATACACGCATTAATTGTGTCCATATCATTATTACAACCACGTAAAAATTGGATTGGCCATGAATTTTATAAATTTCAGAAAAGAAAACTAAATAATATTGATTTATGACAAGTAGGATATCAAAATAAAAGTTTACAAGAGGAGAAAGGGGGAGGACTTGCCTTGGGTTCTTTGAAGTATTTCTAGGATTCAATTCTCCCAATTTCTAAACCTAGGTCATGAATCCAAGAATAAACCTAAATTAGAATTTAACCTAGATAAATTTGGAAGGAAAAGAGGAGAAATTGAAATTAGAACCTTACCTAGGTTTTTCTTGAAGAGGAGGAAGAAGATGATGATGGAGGGGATGAAGTGGAGGAGGAGGAGGAAGTGGAGAAGAGGGGGCTGGAGGCTGGCCGGCGGCGGGCGGCGCTGGCGGCGGCGGCGGGCGGCGCTGGCGGCGGCAGCAAGGAGCGGCAGCAGCAGCAGCAAGGCTAGGAGGGGGGTCGGGTAGTGTGGGTGTGTGTGTTTGTTTCTTCTTCCTTTTTTTTTTTTTTTTTTATGAAGAGAATGAATATGTATATATATATATATATATAGATAGAAGAGTGTAGGGGGGTGAGGTGTCCCCCCCCCCATCCCTTGTAGGGACACCTAGCACCCCCCCCTAGGGCTAGGGTTATGGGTAGGGTGTAGGGCTAGGGTTAGGGTTATGGACACATGGTCATGAGAGAAAAAAAAATCCTAATTACAATATGATAAAAATAAAAGTAATAATAATTATTTGAGTATGACAAGTCTACCCTCCTTAGAAAAATTCCGTCCTCGGAATTTGAAATAATTAGACTAGCAATATGGTTACTGACCTGTCTTAGGGAAATAAATACGGGTATTGCCTCCGCATGTCTTCTTCCTTCTCCCAAGTTGAATCTCCAGGAGAATCCCTGCTCCACGCAACTCGTACTAACGGAATGACCCGGTTGCGGAGTATCTTATCTCTTCGATCCAAGATCCCAACGGGTCTCTGTTCTATCCGGAGTGTAGGCCCGATGGTGATTTATGAGTGATCGAGTATATGGCTCGTGTCCGGTACATATCTTCGTAGCTGGGAAACATGGAATACATTGTGAACTCCTTCTAGTGCTGGCGGCAAGGCGAGTCGATATGACACATTCCCAACTTTCCCCAGGATGTCAAATGGTCCAATATATCTGGGACTTAGCTTTCCTCTGGTCCCGAATCTGATGGTTCCCTTAGTTGGTGAAATTTTCAGAAATACGTGTTCTCCGGGTTGAAACTCCAATATTCTTCGATGCTTATCCGCCCACATCTTCTGCCTGTCCTGAGCTGCTTGCAGGTGACTTCTTATTGCTTTGATGATATCCACTGTTTGTGTTACTAATTCTGGCCCCAACAATTGTCTTTCTCCTACGTCGGTCCAGCATACCGGCGATCTGCACTTCCTACCATATAGTGCTTCAAAAGGAGCCATCTTGATACTATCATGATAACTGTTGTTATATGAAAATTCTACCAAATGTAGATGATCATCCCATGCTCCTCCAAAATCTAAAGTACACGCTCTCAGCATGTCTTCTAAGGTCTGAATGGTTCTTTCAGACTGGCCGTCCGTTTGGGGATGGTAGGCAGAGCTAAATTTTAATTTAGTGCCAAGACTTTCTTGCAAGCTTCTCCAGAAATGTGAAGTGAATCTGGTATCTCTATCCGATACTATACTCACTGGCACTCCATGCTGGCTAACAATCTGTCTCATGTACATTTCGGCCAGGACCTCCGTTGACTGTCCAACTCGAAAGGGCAGAAAATGAGCGGACTTGGTAAGTCTGTCTACTATGACCCAAATAGCATTATTACCCCTTTGGGTCCTAGGCAATCCTGTCACGAAATCCATGGTGAGGTGCTCCCATTTCCATTCGGGTATGGGTAACGGCTGGAGAAGTCCTGCTGTCCTTTGATGCTCCGCTTTTACTTGCTGACAGACAAGACATCTTGATACAAATCTGGCGACTTCTCTCTTCATCCCGTGCCACCAAAATGTTTGTCTCAAATCTTTGTACATTTTAGTGCTGCCCGGATGAATGGAATATTGTGAGTTGTGGGCTTCTGACATAACCTCTGTTCTTAAGTCTCCACTGGGCACACATAATCGGTCTCCGAATCTTAATGATCCGTCCGGATGCTTCCTTATCCCGGTCTGGAGTCCCTCTTCTGTTTGTTTCCATATTTTCTGAAGTTTTGAATCATTCTGTTGGGCTTCCTTAATTCTATCTATTAAGGAGGACTGTACTTGCAAGTTTTGCCACATTCCTTCGGTTAGCGGGCGTATCACTTCAATTCCCATTTTTCTCAAATCCTCAAGGATTTCTTTGGGTGTATTCATAAAGAAAGCTTCGGGTCTTCTACTTAAGGCATCAGCCACCTTATTAGCTTTGCCCGGATGATAGGTCAACTCCATGTCAAAATCCTTCAGTAACTCCAACCATCTTCTCTGTCTCATATTAATCTCCTTTTGTGTGAAGACATATTTTAAGCTCTTGTGGTCTGTGTATATTTTGATTCTTTCTCCATATAAATAGTGTCTCCACAACTTGAGTGCGAATACTACCGCTGCAAGTTCGAGATCATGAGTTGGATAATTCCTTTCATGTGTCTTTAATTGTCGGGATGCATAGGCTATGACTCTCCCGTGCTGCATCAGTACACATCCTAAACCTTTACCTGATGCATCACTATATATCTCATATCCACCTGAACCAGAGGGTAATGCTAGTATTGGAGCTGTAATTAATCTTTCCTTCAGCTCGTCAAATGCTGCTTGACATTTCTCCGTCCAGTTAAATTTCTCTTCCTTCCGAGTAAGACGGGTTAAAGGTTCTGCAATTCTTGAAAAGTTCTCTACAAATCTCCGATAATAGCCAGCCAATCCTAAGAAGCTTCTGATTTCTGCTACTGACTTAGGTGTTGGCCAAGACTTTACTGCTTCTACTTTCTTTGGATCTACCGAGATGCCTTCTCCACTGACAATATGTCCTAGGAATGGTATTTGGTCCAACCAAAACTCACATTTACTAAGCTTAGCATACAATTGTTCTTCTCGCAGAGTTTGCAATACTATCCTCAAATGTCTTTCATGCTCCTCTTCACTTTTGGAGTATACAAGGATGTCATCAATAAATACAATCACAAATTTATCCAGATATTGATAGAATACTCGATTCATCAGGTCCATAAAGATAGCGGGTGCATTTGTCAACCCGAATGGCATAACTAAGAATTCGTAATGCCCATACCGAGTTCTAAATGCAGTCTTTGGGATGTCTTCCTTTTTCACCTTTACCTGATGATATCCGAATCTCAAATCAATTTTCGAAAATACCCTTGCCTCTCCTAACTGATCAAACAGTTGATCGATCCTAGGTAAGGGATATTTATTCTTGATGGTAACCTCATTCAAAGCCCTATAGTCAATCACCAGGCGTAGGGTACCATCTTTCTTTTTCACAAATAATACTGGTGCACCCCATGGTGAAGCGCTAGGCTGAATAAACCCTTTTGACAATAACTCCTTTATCTGTTTATTTAACTCAACTAGCTCTTCTTTGTTCATTGGGTATATCTTCTTGGCTATGGGTGCAGCTCCCGGTATTAGATCTATAGAAAATTCTACGGCTCTGTCTGGGGGTAGCCCTGGTAATTCTTCTGGGAACACATCCTTGAATTCTTCTACTACCCTTGGAAATGATTGCTCTACTACTCCTTGCAGCAGTACTGGTAATTCAAATCTCTCTAGCTCCTCTGCATTGAACTCATTTTGGTCTCTTGCAAATTCATAAGACTCGCCGTCAGGGAGTTGGAATGAAATTTTCCCCTGACCGCAGTCTATATTGGCTAATGTTGCAGTTAGCCAATCCATACCCAATATTATATCATAATTGCTTGTTGGAAAGACAAGCAATCGGGTACGAAAAGCTCCTCCACCCAATTTAATGGGACATCTATGACATACTCGACTGACTTCTACTATTCCATTACCGGTGAGTACTTTCAGTGATTTAGGCAGAGGTTGTGATTCTATTTCACGTTGTGATATAAAAGAAGATGCTATAAATGAATGGGTAGCCCCGGAATCAAATAATACTGAGGCTGGGTATGAAGAAACTAAAATAGTACCTGAAACTACTTCTCCAGGGATATTCGCATCTTCAGTTCCCATTATGAATGCTCGCCCTTGCCTATTCCTTTTCTTGTTATTATTTTGAGCTTGAGCTGCTCGTTGTGCTTGTTGAAACTGATAAGCCTGAGGGGCATAGGGCGGCCTTTGCTGATTTCCATAAGCCATTCCCGCTTGCGCTGTTGGTGCCTGTATCATTGGTCGAGGTTGGTTCCCTTGAACTGGAGGTCGGTATCCTTGAGTGAAGCCTTGTATCCTTGCTCCATTCGCAGGCGGCTGAGGACATTGACTGATTGGATGATTTGCTCCACACCTCAAGCAAAGCCCCAATCTTCTCCTACATACACTCTTCTTATGTCCTGGCTTCTGGCAGAAATCACAGATAAGGAATTTGTCCGAGTTGCCATTCTGAGGACGCTTAGGTGGTCCTTGCCAGTGATTCTTGTTAGAGGATGATCCTTCCTCAAAAGTTCTCTTGGGTTGTGATGACCGGAAAGGTTGCTCCTCTTTCAGGATTCTCTCCTGGTCTCGAGCAGCTTCTGTTACCTCAGAAAAGGTCTGGCACCGGTAGGACGCGACCCTGCTTTTCAATTGGGTCCCGAGCCCTTCCAGGAACCTAGAAATTTTTGTTTCTTCGTCGGCTATCATGTTAGGAGCAAAGCGACTGAGTCTGGAAAACTCTACAGCATATTCATCGACGGTGCGTCTTCCTTGTTTAAGATAGTTGAATTGCCGCTCTAACTCTATTCGTGCTGATTTAGGATAGAATCTTTCCTCAAACTTCTTCTTGAATTCTGCCCATGTCATGACCTCATCGGAATCTTCAGGGTACTCAGCACTCCACCAGTATCCAGCGATATCTTCTAGCTGGATACGGATTGCTGGCACCATATCTTCGGTTTTGAGCTTTGCGGCCTTCATTAAGCCTTCAATGGTTTTCAACCATTGACCCGCTTCCATTGCATTTTCAGTTCCCTTGAACTTAGGTGGCTTAAGATCTCGAAAATCTTTTAGGTTTCTCTCTTCTGTTTTCTTGGGGTTCTGCATTTGTTCCAATATGGTCGTATTGGCAACATGGGCTGCATTGGCCTGCTGATTATGGGATTCCAATAATTGCTGGAATAATCGAAACATATCGGCCACAGTTGGTTCTTGAGGGGGCGGAGTACTTGACTGGCCGTGGTTGTCCATATCCTGAGATTTGGAAAAACGCAATTCTTAGGGAAGTATTTAACTCATAATCTCCAACAAGAGTGTATCATGAAACTTCGTACATATATATATATATATTCATTCATTAAAATGAGAGTAATTACAAAATGGTGCTCCTTACTCTCATTTTTCATTTACATACATTCTTGCTACTTAGTTACTCATGTCACCCATCATTCCAAAACGCGACATGGTAAACTATTCTACTACATACAAGTACATATCTGCAGATGCCAAAATACAAGGAAAGGGCTCCTTCTTCACTATGTACAGGGTTAAGACATCTTATGCTACGGCTTCAATAAGCTCCCTCCCTTCAGCAAGGATCTCCACTTCTGTATACATCCTCTCAAAGTCATCCATGGTGCCTTCGTAGCCGTGCAATCCGACATAGATGCGGTTCGGGTCTCGGACATAAAGACAGTAGGTGATGTACTCAAAGTATACTTCAGCGCCATCCTCCACGTCTCGTACCATAGGACGCCTGACTCCATAGAATACTTGGTAGACATGAATGTCATACCAGTCGGGTGCGTTCCATAGCATCCTGGCATAGCGTTGGTACAGGTACAAGGTGTACTCGCTTCCATCCCATTCCAAACTGGGTATAAACAGGTCCATATCCTGGATATCCTATGTAAGAATTTCTTATAAGGAACATAAGAAGAAAAGCATATTTTATTTATTTATAGAACAATATGCCCTTGGCTTACATACATACTTGGTCATATTCTACCTACATGCAGATATATCTTACATTCCATTCATTCTAGCTACACACACATACTTATCATCTATAGATACTAGGGATCTAAGTCCATATTCCCTACTTACTTGCATTCTTACTACATATATTACATACATTCCATATACATATATGCTTGAGGATCTAAATCCACATCTTCCTGATGTTGTGCACTATTGCGTTTGGATGAGTCTGCAGCCATTCTTCCAAGGTACCATTGCGATCAGTCTTTGGGCCTTTGGTGGGTTCTGCCTTTATCAGGACATAATAATGTACCGAGTTGTAATACTCCTTCCTTTCATCATCTATGTCTGACACTACTGGATATTTCAATTCGTAGTGTACTCCATAGGCTTCGATCATTCCTTTACGGGCTACGTGCCACATCTTCTTTACAAATGCATAATACTCGTCTAGGCTGTGACTATCATTTCCCAGTCTTGCGAAGGGTGCAAACCGAGGCATGACCTAGATTGAAAAGAAAATAAAAGTATTTCTTCCTTAGGTTAGTAACTCCTTAGTAGGATTTAAGATCTAGACAGGAAAGAGGAATTTGTAAGGAAAAGCTACCAACTATTTATCTACCTTACTTAAGGATTTCTAAGATATGATTGGAAATCAAAGCTTTCTATCTGAGTATAAAACCTACGTCTAGGCCTAAGGTCCGTTCTGGATTTTCCATTTTCGCTGACCTGCATGGGCCACCACTAAAAGGACGTGTCACGTCCCGCTTCCCAACTGGAACGGTGACGTCGTACACATCCCCAGGCTACGCGCCGAAATCCGCGATTGTCGCCCGTAAACATCAGCAAAAATGGAAAATGCCAGAGATTTCGTCTTATTATACATATGGTAATTATTATACAAGACTTCTTCAACAATACTTTTACAAGTTACAAATTTATTACAAAAATAACTAGCAAGATAGCTATGGTAGTACTGGTCCTAACTGCAATTACCCAGGCGGCTATTCCTCGTCGTACTGTGGTAGTACCTCGGCGGGGTTGTCTTCTTCTTCACCTAGCGAACAATACTAGGTCGTTTTAGAAAACGACAAGCAAGTCCTCGGTCAAGGACGGTAAAGCATACAAAAGAAAGGTACAGTTTTCTAAAAGAAGGAAATATGCCGACTAGCATTATCATATAAGTTGACTTTACTAAAATCAAAGAAATGTAAATGACATCCATAAATTTGGAAGAATTTCTCTGAGCTTCCCTTGAGCTCTTAACAGGATTTGCTTCCCTTGAGCAATCAAGAACTACCTACCTTTGATAGGTGGGGTTGTTTCTGGAGTGAAATAAAATTTAGTAGACTAAATGCAATGCAATTTTGAGAACAAAACTCTGAATTAATTCCCTAAATAATTCCCGTGAACAATCCCGTTAACCTGGGATCAGGCTGTAATTTCGGAGCCTCCCTTGGGCTAAAACCAACTATCCGATGTTACTGTCGGAATAGAAGTAGCAGGACAGGAGCCTCTCTTGGGCTAGTACTTATATAGAAGTACTCATCAGGATATTCAGGAGCCTCTCTTGGGCTAGTACTTATATAGAAGTACTCATCAGGATATTCAGGAATTGCTGATCAGCCTTTTTATGGTTATTATGTTACGGGATATCTAGGGATATTCAGTTGTCCTCCCCACCCAATGATTCTAAAATTTCCGAAAATCAGAAATTTGTCTATCTCCTAAATTTTTCAAAAATTTCGGCAGAGTCTCCTTTGTATTTAGGAGCTCTGACAATTTACAAAACATGAAATAAAGGAATATATGGGCTCGCCGACCCCTTCGGTGGAGCAACTCTCAACACCGGAACCACGCATTTAATATCTGGGTACGCCGACCCCTTCGGTGGAGCAACTCTCAACACCGGAACCACGCAGCATAGTATATAATGAAACTAAAGTTGCAAGATCCTTACCAAGTGGCTATTCTTACCAAACAATGACAGGTAGTGTTTAGTGAATGACTAAAACACAAAACAAGAACAACCCATTAGTAAGACTTAATCTCAAGAACAATACTGCAAAATCTTTACTTGGATTGGTAATTATAAGTGGAAGACCTAAAACAATCATAACCTTATGTGTATGAATACTTCATTATGCAACATATAGGTTGATATAGATATGTAAAGTTCAAATTTAAATGCTGAAATTATATAGAATATGGATCAAAATCTCAAAATACCAAATTTCGGAAACTATGCATATACTAGTTTACGTAGGGAACGAAGACCAAGGTATAGTGATCAACTTCTAAGAATAATCTATAATGATAAGCAATAACGTAGAAGTTTGATTTTTTTTTTGAACATAATTCAATATATGCAAAAATATTATAAAGTTTACTAGTGTTCTTATATTCACATAGCCTAAGCTTGACATTTATGATAAACCAAGAGGTGGTACTAGAAGCTACCATTTTTATGACATATAAGGTCAAAACTATTACTATACTCAGAATTGTTTTCATTTAGAGAGTAAACATTTCCTGGTTATCCAACACATTTTAATATATTAGTATTACTAACTATACGTATTTGTATATACATATATGTATACATGGCCAAGCATGAAATCAAATTAGGTATACATAACAAACTCTAATCAGAATAAAATCCTTATACAACTTCTTGTGTCCTTTATTTCATATCGTGTCCAAGTCATGCATACACGCATTAATTGTGTCCATATCATTATTACAACCACGTAAAAATTGGATTGGCCATGAATTTTATAAATTTCAGAAAAGAAAACTAAATAATATTGATTTATGACAAGTAGGATATCAAAATAAAAGTTTACAAGAGGAGAAAGGGGGAGGACTTGCCTTGGGTTCTTTGAAGTATTTCTAGGATTCAATTCTCCCAATTTCTAAACCTAGGTCATGAATCCAAGAATAAACCTAAATTAGAATTTAACCTAGATAAATTTGGAAGGAAAAGAGGAGAAATTGAAATTAGAACCTTACCTAGGTTTTTCTTGAAGAGGAGGAAGAAGATGATGATGGAGGGGATGAAGTGGAGGAGGAGGAGGAAGTGGAGAAGAGGGGGCTGGAGGCTGGCCGGCGGCGGGCGGCGCTGGCGGCGGCGGCGGGCGGCGCTGGCGGCGGCAGCAAGGAGCGGCAGCAGCAGCAGCAAGGCTAGGAGGGGGGTCGGGTAGTGTGGGTGTGTGTGTTTGTTTCTTCTTCCTTTTTTTTTTTTTTTTTTATGAAGAGAATGAATATGTATATATATATATATATAGATAGAAGAGTGTAGGGGGGTGAGGTGTCTCCCCCCCCATCCCTTGTAGGGACACCTAGCACCCCCCCCCTAGGGCTAGGGTTATGGGTAGGGTGTAGGGCTAGGGTTAGGGTTATGGACACATGGTCATGAGAGAAAAAAAAATCCTAATTACAATATGATAAAAATAAAAGTAATAATAATTATTTGAGTATGACAGATGTACCCAACCATACTCTCAACCCGCGGAAGGATAACCGGATGGTCTGCAGGGCTTGGGACTGGAAAATTCTCATTTGCATCTTGTTAGTAATTAGGCTTGTGACAACCCTAGTTAGTTAAAGAAGTAAGCCGTAGTAATTGCTTGGCCGCTTGTGAATGGATGATGTCTAGCCCTGTCTAAGTCTTGTCTGGTCCCTGTACCCTGGTACCCCTGAACATGATTGTTTTACTTACTTTAACAATAATTGGGTAGAGACAAGGAGCTATTCAGGCGAAGGGTTACAACCCCGGTCCTTGTTTGGTTTACGGGTTGTAACCTGGTCCCCAGAATGGTTCCACGTCCCTAGTCGTTTATTGTCCTGACGTGCTCTTTATTACTTGTACTTTTCTTTCATTTTCTTATGTTCTGATATGCTGGCGTTTGTTCTTATTTTGTGGCCTCATTTGTGGCACTTGCTCTTTCTGGGGTTTGACCCAGCTGGTTTTGTGTGGCCAGATTTCGGAGTAGCTCCCGAGGATCTACCGAACCTCCAGTCCGATGGTGGCGACTAGAAGGAACCCGGGCTACGAGTGGGTTTTCTATTTTGTTTCGCTCACTCTATTGTAAAATTATTCTTTTGAGGTGTTTAGCCGACGAGCACCTGTTAGCTCGATGCACATTTACTTACTGTCTGCCTACGGGCTGTAAACATGATTAACAAATCCTAGGGTTGATCATGTATGACTTAACTCTTGCTAGTCCTAGCATTTTGTACGACTAGCTTCATGATCAGCTGATATGTAATATTTGGGACGCCTTTTATTGTATATTTGGTGGTCAAACATCTTGTAATTATATTATTTGCTTGAGATTGAGACAGTAGGCTTGACCTTAAGAGACTGTTGGCTTGTAGTAAACCCTCACATCTAGATAGCCGTGACCGTATAGCGAGATGGTCTTCATTTCAATATACGTAGCTGGCTATGTTCGCCCCCGCTCTCCGGTATTCTGGTTCTGGGGCGTGACATAACCCGTAGACTTCGTTGGAGTTGCGAGTGTGATGACCATGAATATATATACTTGTAGATGGCCTTTGGCATTCAAGAACTTTATGCATGTTTTACAGATGACTGGATTCAGTATATGTACTGGCCCATGGTTCCTGGCAAAAATTATGTCGATCCCATTTTTAGCTATACGCCTATGCGTTCGAAAGTTGTCCTCAAGTTGCATACACGTAGAATAGTTAGCATACCTTATGCTTGTTTATATTCAGTTTTTTATCATAGCATGGTGTTGTATCTTTTTACGTCCCTCTAAGGATCCGAATTCCTTCCAAGTATAGACCGGAGGGGGGGTAGAGGGGGTAGGGGTTGCAGGGGAGGGCTTCACTAGTGTCTAAAATCTCCATTGCGGGCTGCCACGACACTCGTGTCTGAAATATATAGTGCAACTATTTTTTGGACCGCAGTTGTGAATGTGAATTCGGAATTAATAAACCCAAAAAATGAGAATTGGGTCATATGAATTACAACAGTTGTCGATAATTGTGAACTTTTTTTTTCTTTCATAAAGTCGGCTTGACTGTGATAAGTACCTAGGTAGAGGCCTAAGGCCCCATAATTAATGACCCCCCCCCCCCCCCCCCCCCAATATTTTAGTCTATAATTGTGAACTCTTTTTTTTATTTCATAAAGTCGGCTTGACTGTGATAAGTACCTAGGCACCTAAGGCCCCATAATTAATGGGGGCCCCCATATTTTATACACTTTATTATATATTAGATATCCATGCAAGTGTTCTTCTTAGTAAAAAGCTAATATATATATATATAAAAAAAAAAATATATATATATATATATATATATATATATATATATATATATATATATATATATATATATAATATATATATATATACACACACACACACACACACACACACACACACACACACACACACACACACACACACACACACACACACACGGAAACCTCAATCTTAGAAACCTATGCTAAAGAGATTGTCTGTCAAATGGATATTGAACCTACATTTTTTGAAAAAGATTTATAAGAAAGGACAATACGATGAGAATGCTAATAATAAACACATTAAAGGAGCCGAGGAGTCTTTTAGAACGAATTATTTTATAGTTTTAGTAGACCAATTCCTTTCCTCGATCAATAATAGATTTGAACAATTTTTTTTTGAGATGCATAATAGATTTGAACAATTAAAAAATTATGGAAATTTTTTTGGATTCTTATTTGTTATTAAAAAATAAAAGAAATAAGTGATGATAACTTAGAAATGTATTTTTGAATCTTGAATGTGTACTTAGTTTTGGAAAGCATCGTGATATTGATGGTAGAGATTTATTTTCTGAGTTAAACTTTTAAGAGAATTTTTAAAACCGAATATAAAAATGCACTTGATGTATTGAATTATTTAAAAGAAATTGATTCTTTTCCCAATGCATTTGTAGCGTATATAATATTATTTACTATACCCATGACAGTAGATTCTGCAAAAAAAAAAAGGTTTTTCAAAACTAAAATTAATAAAATCCTACTTAAGATCTACTATGTCAGAAGAAAGATTAAGTAGATTAGCAGACTATATCGATATTTTACAAAATAATGAATACAAAAACTTAATTAGTATGTTTGCATTTCAAAAGAAAAGAAATTTTTAATTTAATTTTATTTATATTTTTAATTAAAATATTTTAATGATTTGTCTAGGCACAAAATGTCTTGAGAAGGCTCTCAATATCATTTATTAGGAATCCGTACGTTCCTAAAGTGCAGGATTGTAAACTGAAGGTAGAACCTTGGCATCCAGATTTTAAGACAATATCCTCTCGTGCACATAATTTGTCAAGACACGAGGACTTTGTTATTAGTCATTAAACCATCTGATCTTTCCATGGAGATTTCGTATGGTTCCCAAGTTTGGTTGACTGCAACAACATTCACTAAATTTTTTATAAGGCACATCAAAAGTTGATCAGGGCTGTCCCATTCTTAACTTTCATTTATTTACAAGTTTATCACTGAAAATTTTACTCAGGACTATCCAATTCTTAGGTATAAAAGATTTTTTTTTCTCTCTTTCTCCTTCTTCACAAGAAGAACAAGAACAAGACGAAAGAAGAAAACAAAAAGAACATCTCTTTTTCTCCAAATCCCAGTTTATTTATTTTTTTGCTCTCTTCTAATTTCTCTTTTTTTTTCTCTAAACCCTAGTTTATGGATGAAACCCTAGTTATAGAAGAAACTGGATTACCAAATCTATTAATTAATTTTTCTTTATTAATAGAAGAAATTATGGATGAAATCCTATTTCTAAAAAAAATCGATTTGTTGAGCAAGTTTATACCAGGACTGCCACAACTTATGGCAGTCCTAGAAGTATTGAGGACTGCCAGAAATTGTGACAGTCCTGAAAGGAACTTGCTGTACAACAAGGCTGCCACAATTTCTGGCAGTCCTACAAGTATTGAGGACTGTCAGAAACTGTTGCAGCCTGAAAGGACCTTGCTGACTTTCCTATACAACAGGACTGCCACAATTTCTGGCAGTCCTAGAAGTATTGAGGATTTAAGACTGCCACAATTAGGATTTATTTCCATCTTGATAATATAGTGAAATATACATTTTTTAGGGTTTATTTTCATGCATTTTTTGTGAGAAAGAATGAAATAAACATGTTAGGATTTATTTTCATGCATTATTTGTGAGGAATCAAAATGATGAGAATGAATTTTGTGGAGAGAAAAACTAGGATTTTGATGGAAATGATGGAGAAGAAAACTAGGATTTAGAATGAAATTTTTTTGGAAAAGAAGATGAAGAAGATATAGTTTGGGGAGTGAAAAATGGTGAAGAAGAAAAAGGTGAAGAGGAAGAAAGTTAAGGTTTTGAAAGAGAGTGAAATTTAGAGTTTGGGAGGGGGTGGGATTGGGACAGCCCCATGAGTAGAAAAATAGGATAGTCCCAATAATTTTCCCTCAAACATGGGCTAGCCCCAATCCTGGCTAGCCCTGATCAAGTTTTGATGTGCCCTTATAAAAAATCTTCCCTAAAGCACACAATCTAGCCAACGAATCTGTGTACAATGCCCAAATTAATCCCATTTCATGTATATCATACAGCACATCTGATAAATACAAACAATATCCTCTTTATCAATTCCCTTGATAGATTACACAAGATGATGATTATGCGCTTAAATCGAGTGTACTTACTACTCGAAATATATTATCAACTCCCGCTAGAAGGACCTCTCTTCACGCCACAACACGAACCCGAACCCAAACCGGTCTTCAGCTTGAGATCAGCTGCTGGTATTCATATAGCAGCTTCGGGACATCATCCATACGCAGCTGGAAAGAAACCATCACAACATTTGAATTATGAGCATATAAGTAACCAATTGAGTTAAAAGGCTGTGTAGGTAAGGGGCAAGGAAAATGGAATTGCCAAATAACTTGAATTGGTTTGATAAAAAAATGTCATGAAAGAATTGGCAATTTACAAAAATGTGGAACAATGAATCTTGAAACTTAAAAAAAAAAAAAAAAAAAAAAACGTGATCTTTCGTGTCCGGAAATGGTTCCGAAGATATTGCCACTTATAGTAGCTTTCTTATACTTTATTGGAAGCCTATCTATCTCAAATTAGCTGAGGCATTTTGATATATAAACTTAGAATCCATGATCAGGGCCATATTTCTTTACTTCTATTACTTTTACCTTGCAAATTTCTTATTCTCGAGTCTGGATTGTTCTGTAAACTATTGAAAAAACAATGTAATCATTGAAGGTCGTGCTTTCACTATTGATATTTCAACAAAACTTGTATCTTTTCCCCGTTCGTATAGTCAAAGTCCTTGCTATTCTAAAATATATCTGAACTTGAGCTTAAGATCCAATTTTCTATCAGACTCTGGCTCTCGTCCGCATTATCTGGCGTGAGAGTCTTGATTATCCGCTTTCTTATGGGTATAAATATTTGAAGCAGATGCAATAGGAGGTGAGGGAACAAAAGAATATCATCAATAGGATGGTGAGGGCACATTAGATCTAGGAAAGACGCAAAGGGCTCGACATACTTGGTCATACGTGTACGTGATGATCCACTCAACCATACTTGTCAAGCTCGACTCGAGTATTACTGCCCTAATATTGTGGATATGGTGCCGATAGTTATCATTACCGAGAGTTGAAGGGGTCAAGTTGAAGATGGACTGTTAAGGATCCAACAAGACACTCCATATGGAGAAATTCTTCAAGTGGATTTTATATAAGGATAGGTCCTTCTAATACATGGATATCCCACAAAAAAAGGTGAATTGTCTCTTATTAACTCAAAGGATGAGCTTCTGCACAATGGGAACAAGAAATAAACCCAGGAGAACTGATGGCAAAAGAAGGGCCAAAATAGCACCAAAGAGTTAAAAGCCAGATGAAGACCAAATTGACTAGTTTGAGGTAGTCGACTGTCCCTTGTTCTATATGAGCCTAAGTTTTCCTTATTTGGCTACAAGCTTAAGACTCCTATAGATTGCAGGATAATAAAAATTATTAGGATTTTTTTACTTGATTATTGATGCCTAAGACCTCGTTATTTGGAGAGAGGCAATCATAGTCTTCATCTTTACTGTTGATTGATTTGTGCTTTCTACCTGGTTGGATGCTTGATTCTCGATTACTCAAACAGCCATGGCAATTCCGAAATTGATTCTACAATCAAGTTCATTCAAAATTCACAATAACGAAACAGACCAAGCTTGGATATCTAACCACTTTCTTTCTTTCTTTTAGTCTTATTTATTTTTACGTTTTCTATAATTCATTAATATCTCACATTATGTTTTATTTCCCATTTGTTAAAGCTTCTCACTGGTACTTTTATCCTAAGGATTTCATATGCTCCTTTAATTAAAATACTATCATTTGCAAACTATGTTCACAGTTATGAAAATACTTTGCAATACGACTGGATAAGACATGGCAATACAAACATGTACTCATTTTCATGTCCTAGTGAATTTTGGAGTGTCCATGTTGTGGCTGACACCTACCCCCAACACGGACACAATATATGACACCAACTATGGATTATCCCTGCTTCCTAGTTGGCAAACAACATACAATATAGAACTCACCATTTATGCTCCTATTAGAGTTCACACAAGGCTTACAGCTAACCCTTGTAAAAACAGTGTAAAATAGTTCATACCTGGGAGACACTATTCAAGTGAAAGAACCGATAAATCTTTGAGCCTGGACTTGATGAAGAAAAAGGTGCCTGAGAGGCAAGGTTTTCACTGCCAATATTGCGATTTTAATACATCAGCAAACAGATCAGGACATACACCGAGTATAATAAATTATTATATTCTAAACCAGTCCATTAAACGGGAAAACAATCAATGATCAGGGAAAAAGTTGCATACGAGAACTGCACAACCATAGGATATTAAAATACAACAAGCAATAGCTGCCAGAAACAATAATTATAGAATTTCGAGAACAGAACAAGGACAAGCAGAAGGCAGGTAAGCAAGGTAACAATCAAAGTTCTCAATAAAGTTATTCAAAAGAAAGCCACCAATATCTTTCCAACATAGCCAGAAAATTATTTGTTTATTTTGAAAAGAAAGTTCGCAACACATTAGAAGTTTCTTAGGATGAAGGGTCGATAAGGTTGGTGACAAGTAAATAGAACCTTTAGATTGGAGAAACTGCCAAATAAGCTAAGAGTACGACAATTAACAGAATTAACTTCATAACAAAAAAAACAACAACAAAAAAAGCCTTTATTCAAAAAAATTGGAGTCAGCTACTTGAATCATTTTTCTTCCATTCTGCTTTGTTAAGGAACTTAATAACTGTAATAAATTTGAATAAAAATGTAAAATAATAGCAACAAGAATTTAACAACAATGCTAGACCTAAGTATATAGACTACTGCAAAACTATAACATAAAACTTTAAACTTTCACTAGATAAGTGTCAATGGGGCACACATGTGCATGTGAAATTCAGAGAACTATTGTACTCCAAAGATAATAGACATAAAAAACGATGAGTTTTAGTAGCTACTACATATACTTACATGTCCTTTTCGAAACATATTTCCTTTTTCTCATTATGGGTGGGGACAGCCTGAATAACATAAATTGTAAAAACATATGTATTATGTGGTGTGTGTATACATGCAAACATCAACATTATCTGAATAGGTTAGTTATGGAACACGAAAATCTTCACCAAAGAATTGACGGAGTTTTATGATCGGAACACGTCAACACTCTTGCCATAAAACCAATAAAGCTAGTTCGCAGGTAGGAAAAAAAACTATCAAAAAAATCTATCTTTTGGTAATGCAGATTAAGCTCGTGCAACAAGGAGCATCCTCTAGGAGAAATCCAACCGATTGTGTAACCATAGAATATGCTTTGAAATTTGGGCGATAATGATAGGTATCACTTAAAGGAAGCAAGCAACATGTGCTAATTCTTAATCGTTTTTTATTTATTTTACATGACGGTCATATGCTATGTTGAACACGTCTTTGGAGGTGCATGCGTATTTGGCTGGGACTGCAGTTCATCACTTTGTAGGCCACATAACAAAAGCAACCTAGTATGCGTTCTCCCTTCACCATTGAATTCTAGTAATCTAGAGGTTTCTCCCAACTTAATAAGATCAAATACTGTTGAGGTATAAATCCTCTACTGTCCTTTTTGATGAAAGCATGAAGAGAAGAATTAATGATAACAACTAAGAGCTTACAGTTGTTGATGAATTATAACACGCTGATAATCTCTAAGCAGTGGACCGAGCTCTCTCAATTGAATTGAGTTTGCTGTAGACTTCTTCCAGTGCTCACGAAGTGCCTGCACTTCCATTCTCTGATAAGAACAAAACACTGCCAAAAGCATAAAATACAAAGAAATATAATGGTTCCAGACGGAATACCTGAATGCATGCAACTTGGTCTCCTGTAGGTAGAGAATCTCCAGCTAACCTTGCTAATTCAAGAAGTTCTTTGTCATCCATTTCGTCAACCAGACTAAACTGAGTTTTAGAAGAAGAGATTGAAACTCCCAACTCTTGTTGTAACTTTACCATTAAAGATTCTTCTCTTTGGCTTTCCTATCAAAAGGGGAAAAGAAATAGAAATATAAAATTTTCGTAACTGTGAATACTGACCGTAGCTTCAACAGACAGAAACTACTGCAAAAATGGTTAACATGGTGTTTGATTTCCATAACTAGTGTTGCTGCAACAAATGTTGAAGCGGTTGAGGTATTTCTGTTGTTTGGGTTGCTTTAAGTAAATCCAAATACAACAAAAGTTGCAAGATTCCTCTCAAATGGTGCAGCTTTTGTTGCAACAGCTAAAATGACCGAACCAATACTCACAACATCATTTCTACAGGTGACGGTCGTAAAGTAATGCAACTTCAACATCATCACGGAGCAACATTTATCGCAACCCTTACCCCTCCCATGTGAGAAATAACTCAAATAAAAGCTAAACGCAAGAACTAAAATGATGGCTATCCAATCTGTGAATTAAAAGCAGTATCTCTTGCAGTCAACTAAACAATTGATTTGCAATAGCACTTGAAGCAACAAATGTTGCATCCAAGAAATGAAAATTTACTTTATGTACAGAGGCAACTAAATACACCTAATTTAACAAATAACACTCATAAAGTGAGTGTATAAATGAATTATTGAAGGTTGTGTAATCTGTAGCCTTACCTTTATTTCAGATTGCGATGAAGAATGTGACATTGCTGCAGATTTACTTTCAGGAAGAACCTCCGGGGTAGAAAGCAATCGTTTTGCAATCGGATCATCTGTAGAAGAATCAAAGCAGAAGAGTTATAATAATAGGAAACTAGATACTAGTTCTTTTATAAAAACTTGTAAACGAATTTTGCACTAGTGGGAAGTAAAATGTAGTTCCCGTCAAGGATATAAGGTGGAGAGTAATAGGTAGCTCCCATGGAGGATATGACGGGGACTTTTTTATAAATAGTTTGGACATGGACTGCAGTTCAGATTCATCACGTAGGAAGTGAATTATCATAGTTGAAGGAGCAGAAAGACTAGGAAAGAGTCGAAAGAACCTGAACTGAGACAGTAAAAATAGACATGGTAGTTAGTATTTACTAGAAGAAGAGATGACCCGGACTCGGAGTAACCGTCTTACTATCTAAGCGGGTTTGTCAATGAAGAACAACCCAAGAAGAGCAGTGCCTGATTCATACTGAAGCATGAAGAAGTCATTGTGGGTCAAATTGACCCTTATCCGGCTACCAACCCATTTGAATTAATGTACCATAGACACCAGTTTGACCTATAACTATGGGAGAGACATGCGTGATTACTTTCACTACTAACGAGGAGTGTTGGTTATTCATGACAATATTAAGTCAAGTGACTGAGACTGTCTTCTGCAAGAACCAGTCCTGACAAGGGAACAAAGGTATATGTTATCTTGCATGGACACAAATGACACGATATGATACGGACACAGTTATATGCTTAAGACAATTTTGGTATGTCCTAGTATTTGGAATGTATGTTGCCGTGTCTAATAAGTGTCTGACACTTGGAAGCCAGGAGCAGGAGCGGGGGCAGGAGAGTGTGACTACATACAATGAGTGTTCTTCATTGACAAACCCGCTCAGATAGTAAATAGACATGGTAGTTAGTATTTACTAGAAGAAGAGATGACCCGGACTCGGAGTAACCGTCTTACTATCTGAGCGGGTTTGTCAATGAAGAACAACCCAAGAAGGGCAGTGCCTGATTCATACTGAAGCATGAAGAAGTCATTGTGGGTCAAATTGACCGTTACCCGGCTACCAACCCATTTGAATTAATGTACCATAGACACCAGTTTGACCTATAACTATGGGAGAGACATGCGTGATTACTTTCACTACTACCGAGCAGTGTTGGTTATTCATGACATATTAAGTCAAGTGACTGAGACTGTCTTCTGCAAGAACCAGTCCTGACAAGGGAACAAAGGTATATGTTATCTTGCATGGACACAAATATGACACAATATGATACAGACACAGTTATATGCTTAAGACAATTTTGGTATGTCCTAGTATTTGGAATGTATGTTGCCGTGTCTAATAAGTGTCTGGCACTTGGAAGCCAGGAGCAAGAGCGGGGGCGGAAGAGTGTGACTACATACAAGAGTCTAAAGTTGGGAGCGTACGCTTATAAAATATTTATGTTTATTAATTATTGTTATCAAAATTTATATATATCTTAATATTTATTAGAATTTATAAAGTTCAATACAAAGTTACAGAAAAATCATTCGCATGGTAATTTTTTATGATGTCAATGTAAGTAATCATTAGTTTCTTGTTACTTTAATGAATGTGTATCAAAAATCCTCTAACTTTCTTTCCAAAAATTGTCGCCTTTTAAAATTCTGGTCATGTTATGGGAAGCGTCCCGTCGTCGGAGAAACGTGCTCCCATCATCAGGGAAACGAACTCCCGTTGTCGGGAAAACAAGCTCCCAAGTCACTCCTAAATAAGAACCGACGAATCAAGGTTCTTACTTAAATTCGTTAGCCTCGTAGGAGATTTTGGCTTCTAAGGTCCGACATGACGCAACACGGATACAGCACTGATATACAAAGTGTCATTGCTTCCGAGGTATATGTAATAGGTTGGTGCAAAAATAGTGTACTTACATCTAATGATTACAAAATCAGCATATATCCCAGAATTTGATTAAAATTGAGGTAGACCAATACTAGAAATTGTAAAGTTTCATCTTTTGTATGGCATGACCAACAATAAATCATAAGGGTGATAGCATCATAAAGTCTTGTCTAAATGTGTCCTCACAGCCACTAGAGATGCCCTCAAAGTGTCCAAGTGTGAGGAAAACAAACGATACTGAAGTCAACAGACTGAGATAAGAAACCAGAAGATCAATGAGGAAGCAATAGGTATCATTGTGCTCTTCTTATAACAGGGTAATAAGCTTACAGTGCACAGATTAGTCACCATAAGTTGCCCAACATGAATACTCTCAGATAATACAAAACAGCCTCCTAAAGGAAAAACTGGAAAATGAATGTTATGAAATGAGACGCCAAGGCCCCTTAAGGAAACGTCCATGTCAGTTAGGTCTCCGAGGTCTATACAGGGAAGCCCGGCCCATTTGGAGAACGAGGTGTCCATCCAAGCTTAATAACGTCTAAACCCACTCGAGTCCCTTCACCTTAGTTTCTCTAAAGGCCCAAATGAATCTTTAGCTCTTTCTTTTACTTCTTTTACGCTTTTCTAGGTAAGTGGCCATGTGGCGAAGTAATGATGATCCTATACTTCTCTATATATTAATTTGTTAGCACTCGACTTAATTGCATAAGATAACTCCCAGTTACATGTTGTCCACTAATCCTTATTTGATTTAATTTACTTATATTGTTACTTATGAATTAATGTTTAAATTCTGGTTCGGACTCTTGTAGGTCCTACCATTGTTTTAGAGCTTTATACGATCCAATCCAAAATAGATTCTATCAATTAAAATTTATTTATTTTAAAATATAAAAATACAGGATGCCAGGTGACCTAGACCTCAATGTGATAGTCCACCTTGGCCATCTACAGCTTTACACAATTGCACCTTTCACAACATTAAAACCTAAATATAATAAGGATCCATACTTGCTATAGGGAAACGGTAAGCTACAAGAGGAGAGTAGGTTCTAGGTGTTGATTTAGTTTAGTTACCAGTTGATTTAGTTTAGTTACCGGAAATCCGGACAGTTCGTCACTAACAACTAGCTATTCTGGTAGCCATAAAATGACATATGAAATGACATATGAAGAGTCTGGATGACAATGTTAAAAGAAGTTCTAGAACATGCTACTAGACACAAGATTCGGTCTGTCCAGTAAAAATTAGTTTAGAGGTTTATTTAGGAAAATAATTATTAATAAGATATCCATTTTATTCTAAACATGACTCTTGTGAATACTATTAAGAAGGATGAAGTATTTATAAGTACATACCTTCAGGAACCAACCACCAGAAGTCACCAAACGTGGATTTCCCATCAAATCCACCAAATAAAAGATAGCGTGAACCAATACTAGTCATGGAATGATATGCTCGAGGTGGAGGAGGTTCATTAGTGGTAGCCAAGTTTTTCCACTGAACAGTGACTGATGAAACCATGTTAGTGATCTCGAATGGAACTTCAATTAATTTCAAACAAATAGAATGAAGCAGCACAAGTCGTGTTGCACTCGACTCGCACAATGTCTGAATTGCTAAGCAGAAAATGTATAAATGCAAATAAATAATCAAAACAAAGAGGGAAATGAATCATACAAAATACCGAAATTGTTACCAAATAAATAAAGCTAATTGTTTTCTAATCAAAATTTAAACATAAATATGGTTGTGACCTTGGAAGCCAAAAGCGGAAGCGGGGATGGAAGCGGGAGAGGGGGAACGCGACTACTTAGAAGAGTCTAAAGTTGGGAGCGTGATGGGAGCGTGCGCTAATAAAAAAAATTGTGTATATTAATTATTGTTATCAAAATTTATAAATATCTTAATATTATTAGAATTTTAAAGTTCGGTTCAAAGTTACAGAAAGATCATTCGCATGTTGATTTTTTATGATATCAAGATAAATAATCTTTAGTTTCTTGGTACTTTGATAAATGTGTATTAAAAATATTCTAAGTTTATTCCCAAAATTTATGCCTTCTTTTAAAATTATGGTCATATTATGGAAAACGTTCATGTCGTCGGAGAAATGTGCTTCCGTTGCCGAAAAAACAAGCTTCCCTCATCGGGAAAGTGAGGGAAGTGAGCTCCCAACAAGCTCCCAAGTAAGAACCGTCAAATCGAGGTTCTTAGTGAGATTCGTTAACCTTCTAGGAGTTTCTGGCTTCTAAGGTTGTGACAACCAAGAGCTACCTAGTATAGAAGATAAAAAAAGGTCATTACTAATAATCACCAAAGAATGATTCTTCATATTAGCTATCAAGTAAGACTTGTGATCATCGATGTGTAGAATGCAACGGATTTAGTGAGAGAACTTTCTTGGAAGCAGGTAAAGAAGTTGAATATATTTAATATGAAAACTTATAACAATACTGAAAATATAAAGAATTATGCGCTATCATAAATCCTCATTACAGAAAAAAGAACAAAAGCAGTATCATGCCATATAGCTCAATCCAAAATCAACTCTTTCAGCTTCAAGTTCTAAGCAGAAGCTACCCAATCTGTTTAAAAATTACCTCTATCCAAAACAATGCAGTCATTGTGATAGATATCGTACCGACTCAGCCAACCACCAGTTCCATGCCCACCAAACAGCAAAAGCTGAAGAACAGATAGATAAGCATAATTAGAAGTGTCCTGATAAAACCATTACAGCTGCTAGCAAAAACCATTACTACAGCTGCCAACAAGAGAAGAGGAAATGATATGGACTAGTACGATGCACTTACATTTTATTGGTCAGTCCGATTCAAGCCTAGTTGGGTTAAGTAGCTTTTTATATGGTCTGTTCTCTATTGTCAGTATCTTATGATACAACACAACTATATTATGATACAGCATGATACAACAAATAAATGATACAATTTGTTGAACAATATGAGAGGGATAATTTATCTTACAATCAAGGTTCTAAATGGCGGTAGGCGGGTGCGCGGCGGAGAGAATCCGCCTACAACCTAGGCCGCCTAGGCACCACCTAAGCCGCCTAGGCACCACCTAGGCGGTCGATACATTTTGAACATTTTTTACTATTTTACCACTGTTTTTTTTTTTTTTTGCATAATACGCATATTTTAAGGGTGTTCCATGCATAACTAAGATGCAGAACGAAGATTTATAAAGTTTTAGTTTTGTAAAAGTGAACCATAGGCCCATAATGCTTACAAAACCTTTTTGGCCAAAATATCTTGTTAGGTATTGCTCCGTCTAGGCGCCCGCCTACGCCATCTCACCTCCGCCTATGCCGCCAACCTCCATTGGCCGCCTACTCCACCATCTACCGAAAAGCGGTGCGGAAAGAGACCGCCTACCGCCTAGACGCTGCCTAGGCGGCCGCCAATTAGAACACTGCTTACGATACACTGTGTATTGTATGTTAGGACACATAATACCATGTACAGAAATTACCAGGTTAACCTGAATTTAGAATGGGTTAAACCCGACTTCTAACTTCTAAGTGGTTTAAAATTTAAATTATTGTTTTTCTAAACCGAACACAACCCAAATAGTATAGCCCCTTACAACTTTTTGCTACCAACAACATCCTCTTCCAAGTGAGCTCTTTTGGTGAGTGTCTCATTTTCGGCATCCTTCATCTACTTCCAGGATCTCCAACAAAGAAATATAACTTCTTCTGGATAGCATCTTGGATTTCTATATAGTTCCACAACTCATTCAACTTATTCTTTTCCTAAAAAAAAATTACCAATTTTTTTCTGTTCGTTGTTTTTAGATTTCTTGAACATGTCTATGTATTGTTTTATTTTTTTTCCCCTATAAAGCAAGTTATCTTAGTTTTCTAGGTTTCCGTAAGCCATTGTTTTTAGAAACTAGAAACTAGAATGTACACTAATACATTAGTTCAATGCTAACACGAGGATTATTAAGAGTCAAAGTCCGTATTGATGAAATGTTTTTTTTTGCATTTTATCGACTTTATGATGAGCTTGTTACTTAATACTTGATCGTGTTCCTTATTATCGCTAAATGGACTAAATTTATCCATATATGCAGGGTTATATTTCTTCCGATAAAGTTTCTTATTGGTATCTTACAATACACGATACATATCCGACCTGACAACCTACGTTTTATGTTTCAATTTTAATTTTTTATGATGTTATTTCCAAATTAAGAAAATTTAAATAACTAACTTTAAGAATGAGTCTTTATGTAAAACTCAAGATGGGTTGTTACGTTATTTAAATAACAATTTTCTGTGTAAAATTCATAATGAGTTGTTTCCTTGGTGCGAATTTTTTTGAATTCATGTAAGCCAACCCTATAAATATGTTGGGTTGAGCAACCTATTGAACAAGTGATGCATGAAAGTTTATAATATATGCTCTTGTAATGAAGCTTACTTTCTAGTAATGAAGCCTTCCTCTTCCTATATTCCTCCCTTGTTTCCTTCAGAACCCCCCCCCCCCCCCAAAAAAAAATGTTGGTCCAAAATTGGACAATTTTGATAAATGACAAATTATATGTGTGTGTGTGGTGTGTGTATACATATAGAATGGTCGATAATTTGGGCAGCGGTGGAAATAGCTTGAGTCCACCGAAGCCTCCGGAGCCGTGGTCTTCTCACAATGGTATATATGCGGAGTAGCACTAAATTTCAAATATCATTATACACGTGATAATAATAACAATAATAATAATAATAATAATAATAATAAAATATTTTTAAAACGTAATTATTATGAAAAGTGATTATATTAAGAACATGTGTGCAACCTATAGAGCTTGCTAGAAAACATCAACCTAACATATCGCTTAATTTTTTGACGGTTTGGAGAAAATAAATTGTGTCAAAAGCAAAAAAAAAAACAAAAAGGGGAACTAATAGTCCTAGGTGCAAATATTTTTATATAGAACATGCACTAATACTATAATTCTTAAGTTGAAAATAGACAAGCAGCTTAAAGTAATTAAACATTTCCCTGGGAAACAACCAAGTCTCTACCAGAAGATCCAATAATCTACCACAAATCCAAGAAAAACAATTAACTTAGAGAGTAATAGTATTTACAAATTAAAAACATCAATGTTATTTCTCTAACAACATATTTTTTTAGAAGAAATTGCTTTTGGTGGTGGGATTTGAACCAAAAAACCTGCAGGAGAAATTCAGAAAACTTTATCAGTGGGCCAAATGAGTGAAATGGTTTTAAATGCAGTTATATTTGGATATTTAATTTACAATTACTTTTGCATAAGCAATACAAGTGAAAAGAAACCTGTGTATCCTGAAGGATTCGAACCTGAGACCTACACAAAAAAGAAGCAAAGCGCTACACAATGGACTAGAGAGATGTGAACTTGAGATCAGTCTCGGTGTTCAAAAAAGAGGATTAATCGACATTGATCTTTATCCAATTAATCAGGTGGCCAGTTAATCAAAAGTTAGATGTGGATGTGTAATTGTGATTAATCGGACAAGTTAATTGGTAACCAGCCTGGACCGAGCACGCATGAAAACCACTTAATACAACATCGTTTGATCTTCTATATTAGATTAGTACTATTTTTCCAAAAGACCATACATACACACAGAAGGTTCCCACCGAAATCATTGGGGAGCATCCAAAAACAAGCTCCAGCAGTGCCGGCTTTCCAGGAACTGGAAACAGTCATCATAAACTTCAAATTTACATCCTCGTTCAGTGTTAGCCTTAACCCTAAGCCCTTACATTCACTCTTAATCAAATCCACAACCTCCGTATAACATCTTTTAATATCCAGCAACCACGCAATGGGAAAACCCAGTCACCAATTTCGTTTTGGTTGCAAGTTCGAGTTCAAGTATAGATTTGGATTCGACTTCGAGTCTGGTTAGGATGGATTTGAACATTGAGCCATTAGGTTTATTTCGAGGTGCATTTGTTTTAATTATTTATGCACATGTTGCACAAGGTTGATTCTGTAGTTGGTTATATTCATTAGTTCTTACTAAGATTAATTATATTTTGTAAGTTTGACTACTACTAATATCATTTGATAACCAAGTCTTGTATGATTGAGCTAATAATCTAAGGCTTAATTTTTTTAAAATGGAGATTCTGGGATTGATAATTTTATGAATGTCTGTGGTTGTATAGACTTATCTGTCGTCGCCGTATACAATCTCCAAGACCCTATTTTCCTCTCCTTTGCATAACATAAGCCCAAACCCAAACAATACAATCACCCAAATCTCTAATTTTCTGTTAGTCATCACAAATCTGTCACCAAATCCACATTCAGATATGCAGATTATGCAATGTGCAGCTCTATGAAAAATGGTCATTTCTTTTGCTACAAAGGTCCATTTTGGACGTCCAACCCCATTTCACAAAGGACTTCAACATTTTCATTCCATGTATGAAGAATCTTCAAATTCGGATGTTTGGGTCTTCAAATCTGCTATAGAAGTTAGATCAAAGAATCTAGACAGATTTCAAATTCGTTCGTAAACTCGAATGCTAGCTTGATTTCAATTGTGAACAGTGAATGTCTATTGGGATCATTAGTTGATATACACTGTGATAATTATTGCTTATACAATTAGCTTCCACAATTCTCAAGACTATTTTATCGTGATTCAACCCATAGATTGCCCTTTAGGTCTTGCCCACAGATCTCATAGTTATGAATCGAACCCTATAGATTGTCCTCTAAGTCTTGTCATACGTTGTAACGCCCGTAGGTCATATTACGTATTTTTGGTATACGTGTACGTATTTTGACTCATACTGTGTGTCTCATTGCGTGGTTTATTTTGGCATTTCAATTGCTTGGTTCGGGTTCGACTGGGTTCGGTCTTGTTGGATTTGGTTTGAGTTAGTAACTTAGTATGCAAACCCCTACCTACCACCATCCCCCATTTATTAACCCAACAACCCTTCTCTCTCCTCATTCATTTCCCATTACTACTCTTCTTCCTTCTTCATTTCTCCACCGACCACCCGCAGTAGGCAAGTGCAACTTGCTTCATGGAGGAACTCAAATTTTGTTGATTCCATTGTCTTCCTCACGAGATTCTAAGACACTTTAGTACTTAACATTTTTAATTTTCGCGGCTCATTTCATGTAGATCTGAGTTTTAGTATTATTGATCTTCATGGTTTTGATCTACTGGAATTGGTTGTTTTCGAAATGGGGAGTTCCATGTGGTGGAAATTTCGACTTTACGCAAGTTTGGCTCTTGAATGGCTAGATTTCACCGAGACTCGACCGAGATGAGGCTTTCTTGAGCTTTTACGCCTGCTTGTACCGGCCTTGGGGAGAAGATGCAGTTTTACGCACACGTACTTACGTGCTAGCGTAGTATTTAGTTTTTACGCAGACGTTTTACGTGCCCGCATATTAATTACCCTTTACGCACACGCATTTGCGTGCCAGCGTAATCGCTTCTACGCCGAGTTCATTCGAACTCTACGCAGGGGCTACTCCGCTTGGGTGGAGTGCTTGCTCGCGTAGAGCTCCGCTCGCGTAGAGCGTTTGCCCGCGTTGAGCTCCGCTCGCGTAGAGCGTTTGCTCGCGTAGAGTCTCGCCTGCATGCGGCTTGCTAGCGTAAAGCGCTTGCTCGCGTAGAATCCCACCCACCTGCTCTCTTGCTTGCGTAGAGCTGCCTACCCTTAGGTCTTGCCCGCGTAGAGCTGTTTTACGCTCGGTGTCTATTTGGCCTAGCGTAGTCTCGCTCGCGTAGAGACTTTGAGTCCCTATGGCGTACACCATTACCCTTTTATATTCTTACACCTTTTGTCATGAACTTGATAATCACGAATTTATTTAATATGACTGGAATGATAATTGTACATGGCATGGTATGGCAAGTAACTGACATGATGTGACATGACGAGACATGACAAGTAAGTCTGATAGGAACTATTGGAAGCTGTTGCGACGGTTAGCATGACATGACAAGAATGAATGGCCTGGACACCGTGGACGATTGTGTTTGTACAAGTGAACCAGTATTGTCTCGCATCATGTCTAGGGCAGGGACCCCTGAGTACCACGGTCAGGGGTACCTACTTAAACTGACTAAGGCTAATAACTAGAATAATCCAGTAGTCATGAAGAGATTTCTCAGCTACAGGCAATCCCGTTATCTGGGCGCCCCATCATGGGATCTGTAGTCTACCGTCGAGTAGGGCACATTTCCAGCACACTGTCATGTGTTGCACCCTTCGAGCTACCTAAGGGTACATGCGTTTCCTGGACGATGTACCCACATAAATTCAACCCCTAATTGCGTCAGGATAGCCTGGATGGTCTACAGGGCTTGTGGTTGTAGAACAATCTCATTACATCTTGCTAGTAATTAGGCTTGTGATAACCCTAGTTAGTTAAAGTATCAAGCCGTACTCATTGCGTGGCCGTGATTGATTGGATGGAGTCTAATCCAGTCTAGTCATGTCCTGATCATGTACAAGATCGTTAGCATGACCTGAATGCTTGTGCTTACTTTATCGATAAATGGTGAGAAACCAAGTTCCGTTCATATGAAGGGTTACAACCCCGGTCATTGTTTGGTTTACGGGTTATAACTTGGTTATCTGAATAGTCACATGGTTATCTTATCGTATATCATCATAATTTTTCATATTTTCAATCTTTTATTATATAATTATGTTTTGTGCAAATTGCTGGTTTAGTTCTTAAGTGAAGCCTCCTTTGTGGCACTTGCTCTTTCTGGGATCTGACCAAGCTGGTTTTGTATGGCCAGATACCGGAGCGGCTCCAGAGGATCTCCCTACCTTCCAGCCAGATGGTGACCACCAGCCGTAACCCTAGCAACGAGTGGGTTTATTTTGCATCTCCCACTCTATTGTAAAAATATTCTTTTGAGACGTTTAGCCGACGAACACGTGTTAGCTCGATTGCACTTTACTTACTGTCTGCCTACGAGCTGTAGCATGATGAACAAATCCTAGGGTTGATCATGTATGACTGAAACTCTTGCTAGTCTTCACATTGTGGATGACTAGCTTCATGATCATCCAAATATGTAATGTATGGAACGCCTTACTATTGTATATTTGATGCTCTGACATCTTGTAACTGCTATTACTTGCTTGAGATTGAGACAATAGGTTTGTTCATGACCATAAGAGACTGATGGCTTGTAGTTAAACCCTCATGTATCTAGACAGCCGTGACCGTATAGCGAGGTGGGTTGCACTTCAATATACGTAGCTGGCTATGTTCGCCCCCGCTCTCCAGTATTCTGGTTCTGGGGCGTTACATTGTTTAAGTGGTGGCCCATGCAGGTCTTGTGAATCAAGATATGTGATGGTTTACCGAATAGATGTCTCAATCAGCACTCGCCCTTGATCTCTGCTCGTATCCTCTAAATTCCTGAAATCTTGACCTGATCACATGCTTGTATCTTTGATCTGTCCTGGTCCTTCCTTATTGTTCCCTGTGTCGTCTTCTTCAGCGACACTGTTCCTGGACCTGCCAATCAATCGGAAGGAGCTCAACGAGTACTCCCGCAACAAGAGGATCAAGCTCAGCACTCAGGAGCAGCTTCCCGAGTCATGCTTCCCGGAGATCCAGAACCCCCAGTACAGCCAGCCCAGCCTGTGAGGCAGGATGAGGGAGTCTTGGTCGGACTCATCAAGGAGTTGCTTGCATCACAGGATCGTCGAGGTGATGCATTGCACCAGACAATACAAGATGCCTTGAACAGAGGTGGTCATCAAGGTAACAGTGCGGCCAACAGTTTCAAGCGTTTGAACCCTCCCTTCTTCGATGGTAGCGAAGATGCTATAGCCGCAGATGCTTGGCTGCAGGATACTGAGCTTATTCTAGAAGCAGCCAGGACCCCAGAAGACAAGAAGGTGGTCGTGGTGCGTCTAGAGTTATTGGATCTAGCCCGCAGCTGGTGGGCGGCGCAGGCTGTTGGATTAAGAGCACCTATTGCATGGACAGTATTCTGTAAGAGATTCCAAACCAAGTATTTTAATGCTGTAGCTCGGTACGATCTACAGACGAGGTTCACCAATTTGAAGCAGATGGACAGGACGGTCGATGGATATGCGACCGAGTTCTCCAGGCTTAGTCGGTTTGCTCCCACCTTGGTGGCGACCGAGTTCGACATAGCTCAGCGGTTCCAGCAAGGACTGCACCTGGAGATTTTGCTGGCGGTAGAGCAGTTCGAGCATCAGACCTTCGATGCAGTATTGAGAGCAGCTAGGAGGCATAAGTATACCTCCCAGAGGATTGTGGACCGAACCGGAAGTCGGAAGCGGTCTCACGGCCAGATGAACCAGTCTTCAGCACCAACCCCGGCAGCCAGGGCTTTGACCATTGGAGCTCCGAGGCGGACGACTTCCGTTGCGTTGATTCAGCATTCGACCCCGGCATATCCCCAGCAGCAGCAGAAGCAGTCTTCCGCAATGGGTTGCACTCATTGTAGGAAGTCGGGGCACGTGGTGTCAGAATGTCGCAGAGCACAGGGTTTGTGCTTGGTTTGTGGGACACCGGACCATAGGATTGGGAACTGCCCGAATAGGGGGAGTTCCTCTTCATCAACCTTTTCTAGTCCCTCGGTCAGGGGGTCAGCCCCAGTACCAGTCCAGCAGCAGCAGTACCCGTTTCCGAGGCCCTTGCCGTCTCAGGCCCAAGTGTTTCAGCAGCAGAACCCCCAGCAGTATGCACAAATCCAAGCTCAGACCCAGAACCGCCAGAGAGATTTCCAGCAGAGGGGACCAGCACCCCGAGGGTACGGTCAAGTGATGGCTTTGACCGTGGAGGAGGAGTTAGCATCAGGTGAGGTAATGGCAGATACTATTCTCGTCAACTCCTTCCCAGCATCAGCATTGTTTGATTCTGGTGCATCGCATTCATTTATGTCCGCACGATTCGCGACACGGATAGGGCTGGAGCCCGAGTCATTATCAGTAAGACTCAATATACTTACTGGTAACGGACTTGTGGGAGTAGATTGAGTGTTTTCCTCGTGTCAGATCGTAGTTAGCGGTAGAGAGTTCCCCGCTAGGTTGATAGAATTTCCGATGGCCGATTATGATGTGGTCTTAGGGATGGATTGGTTGAGGGACCAGTATGCTAGAATAGATTGCCATATCGGCAAGATTATTTTTAGTATTCCTGGTGAGCCATTGTTTTCATTTTTCCGAGTCGGAATAGAGCCTTCTCCTCCAGCATTCCGGATGGCAGTTGCAGCGGCAGTCCAGTTTCCCAGAATTGTAGAAGAGTTTTCCGATGTCTTCCCCGAAGAGCTTCCAGGTATGCCAGCAGAGAGAGAGATCGAGTTCAGGATAGACTTGATCCCCGGGTCAGCCCCAGTGTCAGAGAGAGTCTACCGGATGGCGCCGTCAGAATTGGAGATTTTGTATAAGATGATTGAAGAACTCAGGACCAAGGGATTCATCCGTGCTAGTGGATCACCTTGGGGAGCCCCGATGCTTCTTGTGAAAAAGAAGGATGGTACGTCCAGATTATGTGTTGACTATCGGACCTTGAACTCAGTGACAATCAAGAACAGATATCCTCAAAGGGGCGTCCGTATTTTCGAAGATTGACTTGCGGTCAGGATACCATCAGATCAGAGTTAGAGAGCAGGACATCCCGAAGACGGCTTTCAGATCTAGATATGGGCATTGGGAGTTCCTTGTTATACCATTTGGAGCAACCAATGCGCCGGCTGTATTCATGGACCTCATGAATCGTATCTTCATGCCTTATTTGGATCAGTTCGTGATTGTGTTCATATACGACATACTGGTCTACAGCAAGAGTGAAGCAGAGCATGAGCAGCATCTCAGAGTTGTCCTCCAGATTCTCAGAGAGCACCAGTTGTATGCGAAGTTCAGTAAATACGAGTTCTGGCTCGATCGCATTTCATACTTGGGTCATATCATCACCAGAGGAGGAGTAGAAGTGGATCCCCAGAAGATAGTGGCCATTGAGACATGGCCAGTACCCAGTACCGTTGCAGAAGTCCGCAGTTTTCTTGGCTTGGCCGGCTACTACCGACGATTTGTTTCGAACTTTGCACGGATTTCAGCACCTATGACCCAGTTGACCCGCAAGGATGTGCAGTTTGCTTGGACCGCAGAATGTCAGAAATCTTTTGAGAAGTTGAAGCGAGGCTTGATGACGGCACCCATTCTCACGCTTCCAGATGGGACCGGGGGATTCTCAGTGTATTGTGATGCTTCAGGCAGAGGTTTGGAATGTGTTTTGATGCAGCATGGGAAGGTAATAGCTTATGCGTCACGTCAGCTTCGTGATCATGAGAGGAATTATCCGACCCACGACTTGGAACTGGCAGCAGTAGTGTTTGCACTTAAGCTTTGGAGACACTACTTATATGGAGATAGGGTGGAGATTTTCACCGACCACAAGAGCTTGAAGTATGTGTTCACCCAGAAGGATCTTAACATGCGTCAGAGGAGATGGCTAGAGCTGCTTGTGAATTATGATATCAACCTGCAGTATCATCCTGGGAAGGCCAACATTGTTGTCGGAGTTTATTTTCTAACAGCGCAACCAGAGTTATTAGCAGATCTTCAGAAGATGGGTATAGAAGTTGTCCTTCCTACCAATGTAGCATTGATGGCCAGTCTGCAAGTTCAGTCCAGTATAGTTGATAGGATCAGGTTAGCTCAGTCGACAGATTCCAAGCTTTAGCGACTCAGAGCAGAGGGTGAGGTAGGACAAAGACCAGAGTTCGTGATGTCCAGCAGCATTTTTTGTGGAATGGTATGAAGAGGGAGATAGCCCGGTTTGTCTCTCAATGTTTAGTTTGCCAACAAGTTAAAGCTGAACATCAAAGACCGGCTGGACTTCTTCAACCTTTGCCGATCCCAGAATGGAAATGAGAGCACATTACCATGAATTTTGTGACTGGATTACCTAGGTCCCCGGCCGGTAGAGATGCTATTTGGGTTATTATAGACAGGCTCACGAAGGTGGCTCACTTTCTCCCGTTCAGATTTGGTCAGTCGACGGCTCAGCTAGCAGAGATGTACCTCAGGCAGATCGTCAGATTTCACGGTGTACCAGTCAGTATTACCTCGGACAGAGATTCAAGATTTACATCGCACTTTTGGCATAGTCTGCAAGAGAGTTTGGGAACTCACCTCCAGTTCAGCTCAGCTTATCATCCGCAGACAGATGGTCAGTCAGAGCGTACCATACGAACCTTGGAAGATATGTTGAGATCTTGTACACTCGACTTCGGTGGTTCATGGGAAGATCACCTGCACCTGGTGGAGTTCTCGTACAACAACAGTTTCCAAGCCAGTGTCCAAATGGCACCGTTCGAGGCACTGTATGGTAGGAAGTACAGATCCCCGCTAGCATGGGACGATGTTGGAGAGAGACAGATGCTCGGTCCGGAAATGATTACTCAGACAGTTGAGGTGGTCAGAAAAGTCGGAGATCATCTTCGCGTCGCACAAGATCGCCAGCGCCATTGGGCCGATTCTCATCGGCGCCCCCTTGAATTTTCCGTCGGCGACCATGTATTCCTCATGATCTCGTCTACCCGTGGCGTCATTCGTTTCGGCGTACAGAAAAAGCTTAGTCCTAGGTATATCGGGCCATTCGACATTCTAGAGCGAGTAGGAGATGTGTCCTATCGTCTCGTTCTCCCGCCGTCGTTGCGTGAGGTGCATGATGTCTTCCATGTATCCCAATTGCGACGGTATATCCCGGATCCGAGTCATGTCCTTGATCATTCGAAATTGGTTGTTGGTACCAACCTTTCGTATGAGGGGAGACCCGTATCCATATTGGACCAAAGAGAGAAGATACCCAAGAACAAGACTATCAAGTTAGTCCGTGTTGCTTAGGGTCATCACTCTTTGGGTGAGTCAACGTGGGAGCGTGAGGATGACATCCGATCACGATATCCCGACCTGTTTGACTCGTGAGGTATGTCTTCCTTATGCCTCATGCCTTCGATTCCTTGCCTGCATGATTAATTGATTGCTTAGTTATGTATCTTGCCTGTGTTTAGCATAGCTTGCTCGACATCTCTAACCTCTTGATTAAATTCCGAGGACGGAATTCTTTTAAGGTGGGTAGAGTTGTAACGTCCGTAGGTCGTATTACGTATTTTTGGTATACGTGCACGTATTTTGACTCATATTGCGTGTCTCATTGTGTGGTTTATTTTGGCATTTCAATTGCTTGGTTCGAATTCGATTGGGTTCGGTCTGGTTGGGTTTGGTTTGAGTTAGTATGCAAACCCCTACCTACCACCATTCCCCATTTATTAACCCAACAACCCTTCTCTCTCCTCATTCATTTCTCATTACTACTCTTCTTCCTTCTTCGTTTCTCTACTGACCACCCGCAGTAGGCAAGTGCAACTTGCTTCATGGAGGAACTCAAATTTTGTTGATTCCATTGTCTTCCTCACGAGATTCTAAGACACTTTAGTACTTAGCATTTTTAATTTTCGCGGCTCATTTCATGTAGATCTGAGTTTTAGTATTATTGATCTTCATGGTTTTGATCTACTGGACTTGGTTGTTTTCGAAATGGGGAGTTCCATGTGGTGGAAATTTCGACTTTACGCAAGTTTGGCTCTTGAATGGCTAGATTTCACCGAGACTCGACCGAGATGAGGCTTTCTTGAGCTTTTACGCCTGCTTGTACCGGCCTTGGGGAGAAGATGCAGTTTTACGCACACGTTCTTACGTGCTAGCGTAGTATTTAGTTTTTACGCACACGTTTTACGTGCCCGCGTATTAATTACCCTTTACGCACACGCATTTGTGTGCCAGCGTAATCGCTTCTACGCCGAGTTCATTCGAACTCTACGCAGGGGCTACTCCGCTTGGGTGGAGTGCTTGCTCGCGTAGAGCTCCGTTCGCATAGAGCGTTTGCCCGCGTTGAGCTCCGCTCGCGTAGAGCGTTTGCTCGCGTAGAGTCTCGCCCGCATGCGGCTTGCTAGCGTAAAGCGCTTGCTCGCGTAGAATCCCACCCACCTACTCTCTTGCTTGCGTAGAGCTGCCTACCCTTAGGTCTTGCCCGCGTAGAGCTGTTTTACGCTCGGGGTCTATTTGGCCTAGCGTAGTCTCGCTCGCGTAGAGACTTTGAGTCCCTATGGCGTACACCATTACCCTTTTATATCCTTACGCCTTTTGTCATGAACTTGATAATCACGAATTTATTTAATATGACTGGAATGATAATTGTACATGACATGACATGGCAAGTAACTGACATGATGTGACATGACGAGACATGACAAGTAAGCCTGATGGGAACTATTAGAAGCTGTTGCGACGGCTAGCATGACATGACAAGAATGAATGGCCTGGACACCGTGGACGATTGTGTTTGTACAAGTGAACCAGAATTGTCTCGCATCATGTCTAGGACAGGGACCCCTGAGTACCACGGTCATGGGTACCTACTTAAACTGACTAAGGCTAATAACTAGAATAATCCAGTAGTTATGAAGAGATTTTCCAGCTACAGGCAATCCCGTTATCTGGGCGCCCCATCATGGGATCTATAGTCTGCCGTCGAGTCGGGCACATTTCTAGCACACTGTCATGTGTTGCACCCTTCAAGCTACCTAAGGGTACATGCGTTTCCTGGACGATGTACCGACATAAATTCAACCCCTAATTGCGTCAGGATAGCTTGGATGGTCTGCAGGGCTTGTGGCTGTGGAACAATCTCATTGCAATCTTGCTAGTAATTAGGCATGTGATAACCCTAAGTTAGTTAAAGTATCAAGCCGTACTCATTGCGTGGCCGTGATTGATTGGATGGAGTCTAACCCAGTCTAGTCTTGTCCTGATCCTGTACAAGATCGTTAGCATGACCTGAATGCTTGTGCTTACTTTATCGATAAAAGGTGGGAAAACCAAGTTCCGTTCAGATGAAGAGTTACAACCCCGGTCCTTGTTTGGTTTACGGGTTGTAACTTGGTTATCTGAATAATCCCATGGTTATCTTATCGCATATCATCATAATTTTTCATATTTCCAATCTTTTATTATATAATTATGTTTTGTGCTAATTGTTGGTTTAGTTCTTAAGTGAATCTCATTGCATCTTGCTAGTAATTAGGCATGTGATAACCCTAGTTAGTTAAAGTATCAAGCCGTACTCATTGCGTGGCCGTGATTGATTGGATGGAGTCTAACCCAGTCTAGTCTTGTGTAACGCCCCAGAACCAGAATACTGGAGAGCGGGGGCGTACATAGCCAGCTACGTATATTGAAGTGCAACCCACCTCCCTATACGGTCACGGCTGTCTAGATACATGAGGGTTTAACTACAATCCATCAATCTCCTATGGTCATGAACAAGCCTATTGTCTCAATCACAAGCAAGTAATAATAGTTACAAGAAGTCAGAGCACCAAATATATATAGCAAGGCGTCTCATACATTACATATTGGATGATCATGAAGCTAGTCGTACAAAATGTCAAGACTAGCAAGAGTTCAGTCATACATGATCAACCCTAGGATCTGTCAATCATGTTACAGCCCGTAGGCAGACAGTAAGTAAAGGTGCAATAGAGCTAACACGTGCTCGTCGGCTAAACGCCTCAAAAGAATAATTTTACAATAAAGTTGGAGGACAAAAAGAAATCCACTCGTTGCCAGGGTTACGCCTGGTGGTCACCATCTGGCTGGAAGTTAGGTAGATCCTCTGGATCTGCTCCGATATCTGGCCATACAAAACCAGCTGGGTCAGACCCCAGAAAGAGCAAGTGCCACAAAGGAGGACTTCACTTAGGAACTAAAACCAGCATATCACAATAGAATGTTAAAGATAATAAATAAGTACTGATAATAATAGAGATAACAACAGTAAACTGAGTACGAGGAAACCATTCAAGTAGCCAGGTCACAACCCTTAAACCAAACAAGGACCGGGGTTGCAGCCCTTCACCTGAATAGAAACCCGTCTCAAATACTATTGGTACAGTGAAGACAATAAACGAAGAGAAGACACAGAACTGCTCCGGGGGCCAGGTTACAACCCTTAAACCAAACAAGGACCGGGGTTGTAACCCTTCGCCTGAACATAACTCGGACCCCCGATCTTTATTGCTAAGGCCAGTATAAATAATCATGGTATTAAGGTAAGGTAAAACATGACGAGCATGGCATGAGATTGCAATAAGACAATAAACGAAGAGAGGACAAAGAACTGCTCCGGGAGCCAGGTTACAACCCTTAAACCAAATAAGGACCGGGGTTGTAACCCTTCGCCTGAACAGAACTGGACTCCCGATCGTTATTGTTAAGGCAAGCATTAATAATCATGTCATGTCACAATCTTGCACAGGATCAGAATAAGACTAAGCTGGAATAAACTCCATCCAATCAATCACGGCCAATCAAGAGTACGGCTTGATACTTTTAACTAACTAGGGTTATCACAGGCCTAGTTACTAGCAAGATGCAATGAGATTATCCCAACAGCCACAAGCTCTGCAGACCATCCGGTTATCCGGGTCGAATGTCCGTTTATGAAGAATGCAACACGTGACTGTGTCCTGGAAATGAGCCCTACTCGTCGGTAGGCTACAAGTCCACTTAATGCGCCCAGACAACGGAATTGCCTGTAGCTGGGAATCTCTTCATGTCTACTGAATTATTCTAGTTTATTAGCCTTAGTCAATTACTATAGGTATCCCTGACCGTGGTACTCAGGGATCCCTATCCTAGACATGATGCAAACATTACCGGTTCATTTTGTACAAACACAATCACCCACGGTGTCCAGGCCATTCAATTCTGCCATGACATGCTAGCCGTCGCAACAGCATTCGAGATATATATCATGTCGAATTCACTGTCAAGAGTGCGCCACGACGGGTCACTATCATGTCATGTCATTATTTAAAATTAACATTTAACCTGGTATAAGCGTGTATGCAATAACTAAATATAAACAGGATGCAAGAGTTGTGGAGGAATCATGCGGCTCAGGGAGACGGGACATAACTTCCACATACGAACTCAAAACGAGGTGCTCCAGAGATATTCGGAAAGGCAAGACAAAGATCTAAAACTTTTCATGTTTTAAGTTTTTCGAAATTATGGCTAGAAAATAGCTAAACTTGGCAAAAACAGTCATTCTGTGCACTTTTTATGCCAAAAATTCAATTCTGCGTAAGATACGTAAAATGGGAGGGTTCCAGCGTAAAATTTCACATTCTGGGTACCATCCAGCGTAAAATACGCAATTTCAGGGTTCCCTGCGTAAAATCTTACATTTTGGATGATGTCCAGCGTAAAATACGCAATTCCAGGGTCCCTAGCGTAAAATCTTACATTCTGGATGATATCCAGCGTAAAATACGCAATTTCAGGGTCCCTAGTGTAAAATCTTACATTCTAGATGATATCCAGCGTAAAATACACAATTCCAGGGTCCCTAGCGTAAAATCTTACATTCTGGATGATATCCAGCGTAAAATATGCAATTCCAAGGTCCCTAGCGTAAAATCTTACTCAGCCGACATGAAAAATCCAGAAAACTTGTTTTGGCCATAAAAACTTCATTTTAACTCGAAAATGAGGTGAATCAAAAACCAAATGCACACGAAATTTCGTGCTCTTGCTCATGGAACTATTAGTTTTCGAAAATAACAAGTTTTAGTAGATCAAAACCAAGAAAACTCCATGAACTAAAAGTTATAAAGTAGATCTAGAAGAATCTATCCATCAAAATTAAAAACTCCAAGTTCTAAAGAGGCTTATAATCATGTAAAGAAGAGAATGGAACAATAAAACTTGAGATCCATCATGAAGCAAATTGCACTTGCCTAAGCTCTCTCTCTCCCTCCTGGTGGTTGAAGAAGTAATGGTGGAGAGTAAATGAAGAAGGAAGGAAATAATGATGAGAGAGAAAAGGAAGGAGTTATAAATAAGGAGGGTGGTGGTAGGTAGGAGGGTTTACCTTTGGTTCATGATGAACCAAGCAAACCAAGCCAAACCGAACCAACCCAAGAATAAACCAATCAATGAAATGCTAGAATAAATCAAGCAGTGAGACTTGCAATACGGGTCAAATTACGTATACGTATACTAAGATACGTAATACGAACCACAGGCATTACAACTCTACCCACCTTAAAAGAATTCCGTCCTCGGAATTTAATTAAGAGGCTAGAGGGACAAGAACAAGCTATACTATTCACATGCAAGCTATACTAATCAAGCAATCAATTAATTATTCATGCAAGCAAGGAATCGAAGGCATGAGGCATAAGAAATATATTATACCTCACGAGTCAAACAGGTCGAGATATCGCTATCGGATATCATCCTCACGCTCCCATGTTGACTCACCCAAAGAGTGATGACCCCAAGCAACTCGGACTAACTTGATAGTCTTGTTCTTGAGTATCTTCTCTCTTCGGTCCAATATAGACACGGGCCTCTCCTCATACGAAAGGTTGGTACCAACAACCAATTCCGAATGATCCAGGATGTGGCTCGGGTCCGGGATATACCGTCGCAGTTGAGATACATGGAACACGTCATGCACCTCACGTAGCGACGGTGGAAGAGCGAGACGATAGGATACATCACCTACTCGCTCCAGAATATCGAACGGTCCTATATACCGAGGACTAAGCTTTCCCCGTACGCCGAAACGAATGACGCCACGGTTAGGCGAGATCCTCAGGAATACATGGTTGCCGACAGAAAATTCAAGGGGACGCCGATGAGAATCGGCCCAATGGCGCTGACGATGTTGTGCAACGCGAAGATGATCTCTAACTCTCCTGACCACCTTAACTGTCTGAGTGATCAACTCGGGACCAAGCATCTGCCTTTCTCCAACATCGTCCCATGTCAGTGGGGATCTGCACTTCCTACCATACAGTGCCTCGAACAGTGCCATCTGGATGCTAGCTTGGAAACTGTTGTTGTACGAGAACTCCACCAGGTGCAGGTGATCTTCCCACGAACCGCCGAAGTCGAGTGTACAAGATCTCAACATATCTTCAAGAGTCTGGATCATGCGTTCTGACTGGCCATCTGTCTGTGGGTGATATGCTGAGCTGAACTGGAGGTGAGTTCCCAAACTCTCTTGCAGACTACGCCAAAAGTGCGACGTAAATCTCGAATCTCTGTCCGAGGTGATACTGACTGGTACTCCGTGCAATCTGACAATCTGCCGGAGATACATCTCCGCTAGCTGAGCCGTCGACTGACCAACTCTGAACGGGAGAAAGTGAGCCACCTTCGTGAGCCTGTCAACTATCACCCAGATAGCATCTCTACCAGCTGGGGATCTAGGCAATCCAGTCACAAAATCCATGGTTATATGCTCCCACTTCCATTCTGGAATTGGCAAGGGCTGAAGTAGTCCAGCCGGCCTCTGATGTTCAGCTTTAACTTGTTGGCAAACCAAACATCGAGAGACAAACCGGACTATCTCCCTCTTCATGCCATTCCACCAAAAGTGCTGACGGATATCTCGGTACATCTTCGTGCCACCGGGATGAATCGAATACTGAGAACTGTGAGCTTCGGTCATGACTTCCTGTCTGATATCTCCACTGGGTACACAAAGACGCTTACCATGTCGAAGTGTACCGTCCTCATGAATGCATAATTCTGGTCTTCGCCCTGCTACACATTCTGTCCTAAGCCGCTGAAGCTTAGAATCGGAGGACTGAGCTATCTTGATTCTCTCAACTATACTGGACTGAACTTGCATGCTGGCCATCAATGCCATGCTGGTAGGAAGGACAACTTCTATACCCATCTTCTGAAGATCTACTAACAATTCTGGTTGTGCTGTCAGAAAGTAAACTCCGGCTCTCCTGCTCAATGCATCTGCAACAACATTGGCCTTCCCAGGATGGTACTGCAGGTTGACATCATAATCCACAAGCAGCTCTAGCCATCTCCTCTGACGTATGTTAAGATCCTTCTGAGTGAACACATACTTCATGCTCTTGTGATCGGTGAAAATCTCCACCCTATCTCCATACAAGTAGTGTCTCCAAAGCTTTAGCGCAAACACCAAGGCTGCCAGCTCCAAGTCGTGGGTTGGGTAATTCCTCTCATGATCACGAAGTTGTCGTGACGCATAAGCTATTACCTTCTCATGTTGCATCAAAACACATCCTAAACCTCGGCCTGAAGCATCACAATACACTGAGAATCCTCCGGTCCCATCTGGAAGTGTGAGAATGGGTGCCGTCATCAAGCCTCGCTTCAACTTCTCAAAAGAATCCTGACATTCTGATGTCCAAGCAAACTGCACATCCTTGCGGGTTAACTGCGTCAGTGGTGCTGAAATCCGAGCGAAGTCCGAAACAAATCGCCGGTAGTAGCCGGCCAATCCAAGAAAACTGCGAACTTCTGTTACTGTGCTGGGCACTGGCCACGTTTCGATAGCCACGATCTTCTGGGGATCCACTTCTACTCCTCTGGTGATCATATGACCCAAGTACGAAATGCGATCGAGCCAGAACTCGCATTTACTGAACTTGGCATACAACTGGTGCTCTCGGAGAATCTGGAGGACAACTCTGAGATGATGCTCATGCTCCGCTTCACTCTTGCTATAGACCAGGATGTCGTCTATGAACACAATCACGAACTGATCCAAATAAGGCACGAAGATGCGATTCATGAGGTCCATGAATACAGCCGACGCATTGGATGCTCCAAATGGCATAACAAGGAACTCCCAATGTCCATATCTAGATCTGAATGCCGTCTTCGGGATGTCCTGCTCTCTGACTCTGATCTGGTGGTACCCTGACCGCAAATCTATCTTCGAGAATACTGCTGCTCCTCTGAGTTGATCAAACAAGTCATCTATCCTTGGGAGAGGATATCTGTTCTTGATTGTTACTGAGTTCAATGTACGATAGTCAACACATAATCTGGACGTACCATCCTTCTTTTTCACAAGAAGTATCGGGGCTCCCCAAGGCGATCCACTAGCACGAATGAATCCCTTGGTCCTGAGTTCTTCAATCATTTTGTACAATATCTCTAATTCTGACGGCGCCATCCTGTAGACTCTCTCTGACACAGGTGCGGTCCCGGGGATCAAGTCTATGGTGAACTCGATCTCTCGCTCTGGCGGCATTCCTGGAAGCTCTTCTGGGAAAACATCTGGAAACTCCTCGACGATCCGGGGTAACTGCACTGCTGCTACTGCCATCCGCAATACGGGAGGAGAAGGTTCAACTTCGCCTCGGGAGAAGAAAAATTCCGGCTCGCCTGGGATGCTAAAAGCAACCCTGCCAATATGGCAATCTATCCTGGCATACTGGTCCCTCAACCAATCCATCCCTAAGACCACATCATAATCGGCCATCGGAAATTCTATTAACCTAGCGGGAAACTCTCTACCGCTAACTACGACCCGACACGAGGAAAACACTCTATCTACTCCCACAAGACCGTTATCAGTAAGTATATTGAGCCTTACTGATAATGACTCGGGTTCCAGTCCTATCCGTGTCGCGAATCGTGCAGACATAAATGAATGCGAGGCACCAGAATCAAATAATACTGAAGCTGGAAAGGTGTTGACGAGAATAGTACCTGCCACTACCTCACCGGGTGCTATTCCTTCCTCTCCCATGGTCAAGGCCAGCACTTGACCATGTCCTCTGGGTGCGGGTCCCCTCTGCTGAAAATTCCTCTGCCTGCTCTGGATCAGGGCTTGGGCTTGGGCATACTGCTGCGGTCTCTGCTGCTGGAATGCCTGGGCCTGCGTCGGCAATGGCCTCGGGAATGGGTACTGCAGCTGCTGCTGCTGCTGGACTGGTGCTGGTCCTCTAATTGAAGGACTAGAGAAGGCCGATGAACTCCCCCTGTTCGGGCAGTTCCCAACCCTGTGGTCTGGGGCACCATAAACCAAGCACAAACCATGTGCTCTGCGACACTCTGATACCACGTGCCCTAGCTTCCCGCAGTGTGAACATCCTACTGCGGAAGACTGCTTCTGCTTCTGCTGCTGAGGGTGCGTCGGGGTGGAATGCTGAACCGACGTCACTGAGGCCGCCCGCCTCGGAGCTCCAATGGTCAAAGCCCTGGCTGCCGGGGCTGGGGCTGACAATTGATTCATCTGGCTGTGGGATCGCTTCCGACCTCCGGTCCTATCCACGATCCTCTGGGAGATATATTCATGCCTCCGGGCTGCCCTCAGTACTGCATCAAAGGTCTGATGCTCAAACTGCTCCACTGCCAACAAAATTTCTAGGTGGAGCCCCTGCTGGAACCGCTGGGCTCTATCGAACTCGGTTGCTACCAAGGTGGGAGCAAACCGACTAAGCCTGGAGAACTCGGCCGCATATCCATCGACCGTCCTGCCCATCTGCTTCAGATTGGTGAACCTCGTCTGTAGATCGTACCGAGCTACAGCATCAAAATACTTGGTCTAGAATCTCTCCCTGAATACTGCCCATGAAATAGGGGCCACTAAACCATCGGCCTGCGCTGCCCACTAGCTGCGGGCAAGATCTAGTAACTGCAGGCGCACTGCGGCCACCTTCTCCGCTTCTGGGGTCCTGGCTGCTTCTAGAATCACCTCCGTGTCCTGAAGCCAAGCATCTGCAGCGATCGCATCTTCACTGCCGTCGAAGAAGGGAGGGTTCAAGCGCTTGAAGTTGTTGGCCGCGCTATTACCCTGATGACCTCCTCTGGTCAAAGCGTCTGCCACCGCCTGGTGCAAGGCATCTCCTCGACGATCCTGGGAGGCTAATAGTGACCTGATGAGACCCACCAAAGTGCCATCATCAGGCTCTGCAGGCTGGACGGGCTGAACTGGTGGCTCTCCTCCAGTAGGCATGACTCTAGAGGCTACCCCTGAATGTTGGGCTTGATCTCCAGGTTGCGGCTGGTCCACGGGAGGTGTTTCGCCTTGTTGACCGGCAGGTCCAGGAATAATGCCGCTGAAGAAGACGACATAGGGAACAATAAGGAAGGACCAGAACAGATCAACGATACAAGCATGTGATCAGATCAAGAATTCAGGGATTCAGAGGATACGAGTAGAGATCAAGGACGAGTACTGATTGAGACATCTATTCGGTAAACCCTCACATATCTTGATTTACAAGACCTGCATGGGCCACCACTAAAACCATGTAACTCCCCAGAACCAGAATACTGGAGAGCGGGGGCGTACATAGCCAGCTACGTATATTGAAGTGCAACCCACCTCGCTATACGGTCACGGCTGTCTAGATACATGAGGGTTTAACTACAATCCATCAGTCTCCTATGGTCATGAACAAGTCTATTGTCTCAATCACAAGCAAGTAATAATAGTTACAAGATGTCAGAGCACCAAATATATAATAGCAAGGCGTCCCATACATTATATATTGGATGATCATGAAGCTAGTCGTACAAAATGTCAAGACTAGCAAGAGTTCAGCCATACATGATCAACCCTAGGATCTGGCAATCATGTTACAGCCCGTAGGCAGACAGTAAGTAAAGGTGCAATAGAGCTAACACGTGCTCGTCGGCTAAACGCCTCAAAAGAATAATTTTACAATAAAGTTGGAGGACAAAAAGAAACCCACTCGTTGCCAGGGTTACGCCTGGTGGTCAATATCTGGCTGGAAGTTAGGTAGATCCTCTGGAGCTGCTCCGATATCTGGCCATACAAAACCAGCTGGGTCAGACCCCAGAAAAAGCAAGTGCCACAAAGGAGACTTCACTTAGGAACTAAAACCAGCATATCACAATAGAATGTTAAAGATAATAAATAAGTACTGATAATAATAGAGATAACAACAGTAAACTGAGTACGAGGAAACCATTCAAGTAGCCAGGTCACAACCCTTAAACCAAACAAGGACCGGGGTTGCAGTCCTTCACCTGAATAGAAACCCGTCTCAAATACTATTGGTACAGTGAAGACAATAAACGAAGAGAGGACACAGAACTGCTCCGGGAGCCAGGTTACAACCCTTAAACCAAACAAGGACCGGGGTTGTAACCCTTCGCCTGAACAGAACTGAACCCCCGATCTTTATTGCTAAGGCCAGTATAAATAATCATGGTATTAAGGTAAGGTAAAACATGACGAGCATGGCATGAGATTGCAATAAGACAATAAACGAAGAGAGGACAAAGAACTGCTCCGGGAGCCAGGTTACAACCCTTAAACCAAACAAGGACCGGGGTTGTAACCCTTCGCCTGAACAGAACTGGACCCCCGATCGTTATTGTTAAGGCAAGCATCAATAATCATGTCATGTCACAATCTTGCACAGGATCAGAATAAGACTAAGCTGGAATAAACTCCATCCAATCAATCACGGCCAATCAAGAGTACGGCTTGATACTTTTAACTAACTAGGGTTATCACAGGCCTAGTTACTAGCAAGATGCAATGAGATTATCCCAACAGCCACAAGCCCTGCAGACCATCCGGTTATCCGGGTCGAATGTCCGTTTATGAAGAATGCAACACGTGACTGTGTGCTGGAAATGAGCCCTACTCGTCGGTAGGCTACAAGTCCACTTAATGCGCCCAGATAACGGGATTGCCTGTAGCTGGGAATCTCTTTATGTCTACTGAATTATTCTAGTTTATTAGCCTTAGTCAATTACTGTAGGTATCCCTGACCATGGTACTCAGGGATCCCTATCCTAGACATGATGCAAACATTACCGGTTCATTTTGTACAAACACAATCACCCACGGTGTCCAGGCCATTCAATTCTGCCATGACATGCTAGCCGTCGCAACAGCATTCGAGATATATATCATGTCGAATTCACTGTCAAGATTGCGCCACGACGGGTCACTATCATGTCATGTCATTATTTAAAATTAACATTTAACCTGGTATAAGCGTGTATGCAATAACTAAATATAAACAGGGTGCAAGAGTTGTGGAGGAATCATGCGGCTCAGGGAGACGGGGCATAACTTCCACATACGAACTCAAAACGAGGTGCTCCAGAGATATTCGGAAAGGCAAGACAAAGATCTAAAACTTTCATGTTTTAAGTTTTTCGAAATTATGGCTAGAAAATAGCTAAACTTGGCAAAAACAGTCATTTTGTGCACTTTTTATGCCAAAAATTCAATTCTGCGTAAGATACGTAAAAGGGGAGGGTTCCAGCGTAAAATTTCACATTCTGGGTACCATCCAGCGTAAAATACGCAATTTCAGGGTTCCCTGCGTAAAATTTTACATTCTGGATGATGTCCAGCGTAAAATACGCAATTCCAGGGTCCCTAGCGTAAAATCTTACATTCTGGATGATATCCAGCGTAAAATACGCAATTTCAAGGTCCCTAGCGTAAAATCTTACATTCTGGATGATATCCAGCATAAAATACGCAATTCCAGGGTCCCTAGCGTAAAATCTTACTCAGCCGACATGAAAAATCCAGAAAACTTGTTTTGGCCATAAAAACTTCATTTTAACTCGAAATGAGGTGAATCAAAAACCAAATTCACACGAAATTTCGTGCTCTTGCTCATGGAACTATTAGTTTTCGAAAATAACAAGTTTTAGTAGATCAAAACTAAGAAAACTCCATGAACTAAAAGTTATAAAGTAGATCTAGAAGAATCTATCCATCAAAATTAAAAATTCCAAGTTCTAAAGAGGCTTATAATCATGTAAAGAAGAGAATGGAACAATAAAACTTGAGATCCATCATGAAGCAAGTTGCACTTGCCTAAGTTCTCTCTCTCTCCCTCCTGGTGGTTGAAGAAGTAATGGTGGAGAGCAAATGAAGAAGGAAGGAAATAATGATGAGAAAAGGAGTTATAAATAAGGAGGGTGGTGGTAGGTAGGAGGGTTCACCTTTGGTTCATGATGAACCAAGCAAACCAAGCCAAGCCGAACCAACCCAAGAATAAACCAATCAATGAAATGCTAGAATAAATCAAGCAGTGAGACTTGCAATACGGGTCAAATTACGTATACGTATACTAAGATACGTAATACGAACCACAGGCATTACATCTTGTCCTGATCCTGTACAAGATCGTTAGCATGACCTGAATGCTTGTGCTTACTTTATCGATAAATGGTGGAAAACCAAGTTCCGTTCAGATGAAGGGTTACAACCCCGGTCCTTGTTTGGTTTACGGGTTGTAACTTGGTTATCTGAATAGTCCCATGGTTATCTTATCGTATATCATCATAATTTTTCATATTTCCAATCTTTTATTATATAATTATGTTTTGTGCTAATTGCTGGTTTAGTTCTTAAGTGAAGCCTCCTTTGTGGCACTTGCTCTTTCTGGGATCTGACCCAGCTGGTTTTGTATGGCCAGATACCGGAGCGGCTCCAGAGGATCTCCCTACCTTCCAACCAGATGGTGACCACCAGACGTAATCCTGGCAATGAGTGGATTTATTTTGCATCTCCCACTCTATTGTAAAAATATTCTTTTGAGGCGTTTAGCCGACGAGCACGTGTTAGCTCGATTGCACTTTACTTACTGTCTGTCTACGGGCTGTAGCATGATGAACAAATCCTAGGATTGATCATGTATGACTGAAACTCTTGCTAGTCTTCACATTGTGGATGACTAGCTTCATGATCATCCAAATATGTAATGTATGGGACGCCTTACTATTGTATATTTGATGCTCTGACATCTTGTAACTGCTATTACTTGCTTGAGATTGAGACAATAGGTTTGTTCATGACCATAAGAGACTGATGGCTTGTAGTTAAACCCTCATGTATCTAGATAGCCGTGACCGTATAGCGAGGTGGGTTGCACTTCAATATACGTAGCTGGCTATGTCCGCCCCCGCTCTCCAGTATTCTGGTTCTGGGGCGTTACATACGTCAAATTGGAATCAGAGCTTAGGCTAGAATTCATGTTGCATAGTGATAAAAACTATAGGCACTCAAGACCATGAAGTTATCAAAGTTATCTAAGACTTCTTACTAGGAGAATCATGCCAAGGACTTCCGTATTTGATGGCAGTGAATCTGAGTTTATAGTGATTGGTTGTTCATAATATAGTACTACTTAGACTGGTATGAACTCTGCGATAAGAATAGGGTCAAAATTGCTAGTATAAAATTGCACAAAACCGCTAAGTTTTAGTAGAACTAAATGAAGAAGCATCTTAAACACTTAAGGGGGCGTTTGGTTCAAGTTTTTGTGGCTTGGGAATGGATTTTGAATTCCTTACCCATGTTTGGTATGTTTAGGATTGGGAATGAGGAGGGAATAGGAGGGGCTTAGGGGGGAAAGCTATTCCCATTGACTTGGGAAAGTTATTCCCAAGCCCCCCTTGGGAATAGATTTGCTTTCCTAGGAATGATGTTTGGCTATTTTGTTTGGACGGTTATACCCTCTTCTTATTTTCAAATTTTCAACTTCTATCCCAAACATGTAAATCATCATGAAATTAATGAAAGGGTATTAAAGGAAAACTAAATAAATTAATATTTTTATCCCTTTGTAAACCAAACATGGAGATGAAATTTTTTAAACTTTTGAACTATCTATTCCTAACCTGACCAAACATTGAATATGGGAATGTTGAATTTCTTTCCCATGGGAAAGGAATTGAAAACCTATTCCTAGGAATACAAAAACTTGATCCAAACGAGCCCTAAGAGATCACTAACATGGGCTGAGATGAAAACTATTTGACAGAAAAGGACCTCTACAAACTCTAAAAAACTCATACGTTACGAGTAGATTAGTATCCGACGTCAGATGTTACAGAATACACCTACCTGCGAACAGTTTCCGTACAAGGTCCTCGCTTCTCCGGCTAGTCCTCGCTTCTCCGGCTAGCGATGACCATACCAAATGACTACAGTTTAGATAATATTACGGAATGAGATTACACTTAAGACTGGGGGTGTGCATCGGTCGGTGGTCGACCTATTTTGTCACAACCGAAGTCGAACCGAAGTTAATCGGTTTAAAAATAAGCAAAACCGAACCAAACCAACCAACTGGTCGGTTCGATTTTGAAACCGACCGACTTGGTTTGTTTTGGATCGGTTCGACTTGGTCGATTTTATCACAGAAAAAATGGACTGTCATTAATTTTTTTGTTACGATGCTTATTTTGCTGTGTGAAACTTCAGTCATCACAAGTAAAAAATGGAATAAGTGTCAATCAATGACAGAAAAAATATTTCATATGCATTCAACCAACAGCAACACAACACTGACGGAACGTAAAAATGTGCATTCAACAAACAGTAGCTTCAGCTTGCACTTTGCAGCATTGTACAACAATTTGTAATAGTAAAATTAGAGCCACCACTCCTCTTCGAAAGAGAGAGAGAGACAGAGAGAGAGAGAGGCTTTTTCAAAGTGTGATGTATGTTGTTGAATGAACCAAACCGATCCAATATCCAAGCAAGTTAGTAACCCAATCATAATTATTTAACAACCACATAGGGTTTGGTTCGGTTCGATTTTAAACGGTTTTTGGCATAACCAAACCATGAACCGAACCGAACTGGTCGGTTTCAAAAAATTTGCAGCCGAACCAAACCGACCGAACCAATGGTTCGGTTTAAAACCGATCGGTTTGGCTTGACTTGGTTCGATTTGGTCGGTTTGACTTAATTGTGCACATCCCTACTTAAGACAATATTCATGAGCCAGACAATGAGGGCACAGTTCCTATTAGCCTTTCCTCTTGATTACCTCTTCCGGAAGCTCGTAGGGAGGAGTAGGTTTCTGACTTTGATCATATCTTTCTTCCCTGGGTGTTGGAGTTAGAGCTTCCATCCATTCCAGGGAGTTTACAGGTCCCGCTCCCACTCAACAACAACTGTTGTCAACCGCAACTAAAAACGGATTCGAAGAGAAACTAAACTGCTGGCTTGCAAGCATAACTCGCTAATGGAAAGGCTGGTAGGAGAGCAAAGAGTTCGCATGATTCAGTTGGTTCAGTAGTTAGAGCCAAATTTCAAAGTGACTGGTTCCTCCCAAGTCATGGAACAATCTAGACAGCCATCTGATGACACGACTATCATGATATTTTACTATAACTACCATTGCATTCTTAAGCAGGATGTATTCTTCTACCATCATCTACCATCGTCTAGATATTTTACTACCTTTGGAGAATCATTTGTGGTTTCTCTGGGAGATCTAGTACTAGTTCCTCCACCAGGACTATCAATACCACCTTAGAGACAACCCATGCAGCCAGGAGTTCACGTTCACATTGGACGACGAGCTCATTGTTCTCACTCATAGTGTATAGCATTTTTTGATGCAATGGTGAGGACATCAAGATGCAGAGTGATGGATTTAGGCTATTGTGTAGTGTGCACTCTTCATGGGCTTCTGTATGAGCACCTTATTCACCAAGAGGTGAGTTTTCAAAGCTAGGGAGATTTATGGACCAGTTTGACCACTTTAGATTTTTTTTGTTCTAGCCGGATAAAGATGGATTTGAGGCATCGGAGTTATTAGGTTTATTTTTGGCACACTTGGAGGATTTTTTTAATTATTTATGCATACGGTGAATATGGTTGGTTTAAAAATTAATTATATTTGGTAGTTATAATTAGGATTGATTATAGTAGGTAAGTTTTGCTATGACTAGTATCACCAGATGGTCAAGGTTTGTATTGCTATATAAGATAATCTAACGCTTGGTTTTTACAAAATAAAATCAAGAGTTTGAGATTGAGATTGATAATTTTATGGAAGTTTGTGGAGTGATTCATATTCATATATGGGATTATGGCTTCTTCATATACTATCTCCAAAACCATATCTTCATTCTCCTTTCAATAATATAAACCCAAACCAAATAACTAAATTACCCAAATTCCTAATATTTTTGTAAGTCATCTGCAAAATTTGTGGATACAAAATCTGTCGTGGCATCCCACATACATATTTGGATCTACAGATTCTGTAATGTGAAGTTGTAAGAAAACGATCTTATCTTCCGCTACAAAGATGCCTTTCGGACGTACGACCCAATTAAGAAAGATGACACAAAAGATTGTCAAGTTCCATATTCAAAGAATCTCTGTATTGGGATGTTTGTCTTCGAATCTGCTACTAAAGTCAAAGATTCTGGACAAGTTATGAATTCACTACTTATTAGGGTCATTACTTGGTAGATTATTGGGATGTTTGTCACTCAAACTCTAATTTGATTTCAATTGTCAAAATCTGAATATCCATTAGGGTCATTACTTCGTAGATTATTTTATAATTATTGCTTCTACAATTAGCTTCTATGAAGCATACTTATATAGTTAGCTTCTATGAAGCATAGGTACTGGTGGTACAAATACCTGGTATGTTGATTTCTAAAAATCCACGATATGTGTGTGCCAAAGACTAGTAATGCATCTTCATGACTTCACAAGTAAAACTAAGTATAAATTCCTACACTATAGTCATCAAATGAATTTTAGTTTGAAACCGATGTAGCTTAAGTTTAAAAATAAATAAAGTTTGATTTCTAAAACAACAATAGTAAAGCTATATTTTAAAAAAATTAAGTCATATCCAATGACTTGCACTACCCACAAAGTAACCACGAAGTAGCCAAAATTAAAATTGAAGATACGAATAAATAATAGTTTGGGTACGCATGTGGTACGTACCCAGAAGTACCCAAAGGAGAACCAGTATACCTAGTAAGTACCCGATACATGTACGTCTTACTAGATGGAGTACACATGCTTCATAGGTTTAGATCACCATCATGATAAACTAGTAGTCCCAAGATAACGAAAATGATCACTTTTAATTATATCTTACCTACCAACATGGACTAATACAAAGCTTACAATGTCAAGATATAAAGTACTAAAGGTGCTCTTTTGATATGTAATAGACCATAGAAAGGTTAGTAGATAGACAACGGCAAAATAATGAGTTAAGGTTTAGTAATAGAATCAGCATATTCTGCAGTTGTCATTTAGCTCTTTAACCATGTCCTGACTATGTCCTGTATATCCTGAATCCTTTACCTGTTATTCTGTTAAGACCTCAAAATACAACACCTACTGCACTAGGACATTCCTAACAGATTTAAAAAGGGTAAATGAAGGATGTGAAGAACATGGCATATTAAGATGGTAATTCTTAGATCAAAAGAGATTTAACCCTACACTATCCAAGCATAAAAACTTGCCTTCACCATTTTCAGAACTCTGAAAAGCATATGAAATTGGTTTCTTGATGTAGTATATGTCAGAACCTGTCAAGAAGCGAACTGTCCTCCTTGGAAACTATAATAAGAATTCTTTCATGTCAATTTATTTTAGATGCCAAGTCCTCCAAAATAAAAACTAATTCTACTCATCTTAAGTACTCTCCAGGAACATTCAAGAAGATTTGCATCTGAAAATTGAAATAAACGGAATCTTCATATTTCAGGGGCTAGCCTAGGCCATGATCAGATCAGAATTAAATGACAAGATACATGCTGCACCATGAACCTGGTTATGCGTTAAACTTCTCACACACAAAAACAGAAGAAGGCATCAAGTAGATTGAACCTTTGCTCAAAAAAAAAAAAAAGTAGATTGAACCTTGGAAGAAAAATATGTGGTGCCTAGATCTTACTTACAGAAGTCTCCCTCTCATGGATCTAAGATCACTGCTTGCATAATATCCAACATATAGCAAAAACTTTGGGATGCAAAAACAATAGTAAAATTAAGAAAGGTTATGCATTTACATTGAAAACAGACTATGAATTTGAAAGACTTTACATAGTGTCCTCCAGAAGTCATTGTATGACCACAGCGGGGTGAGGGTTGCTGGCCTGGGAGTTTCAACAGAGTCCACCCTGGTGCTTCATTATCTAAAATTATTCCAAAAAATAAAGTAAACACAGTAAGACCCCAGCAACCCCAAATAATTATCAAAAAGACAGGTGATTCAATTAGTATATCACGAAATTGATGTATGTGCTAGATAATCCGGAAACATGGTCCACTTTGAGGAGGGATCTTGAGCAGAGTTGCTAAATCATATTAGTGCAAAATTATCAAACCATGATATTTAGAGAATTGCAAATAAGAGCACCATGTCATTTGCCCCATTTTGTGTGGATACTCCTAGGTATTTCATCATTGATAAAATCTAGCAAACAATAGGTAAAACAAAAAGTATCCAAGTACAGATAATGATTTCAAAAAAAAAAATATTGCATGTGTAGGAACCACTAGAGGTTGAATTCAATACAAGAAAAAGATGAAAACTCAGATATACATATATCAAAGGAATATAATAATGCAAGATTAGAGGTAGATGAGACAAGTGACGGCTACTAATAACTACAAGAATTGATAAGGTTCTTCTTTTTCAGGTCATTTTTTATTTATAGGAAGCACACACACACTCCAAACTTTGGTGGCTTGTCTGTGATGCATTGTTCTAGACATGTATCCCACACCACATAAAAACTCCAAATACACTAGGACACCGGTGTGGGGTCAGTGCATCATGTCCGATACATGTCATGTAGTGTGTAGTATTTGTGACCATTCAACATAGCTTCATCTATTAACTTACTACATTAGATTGCTAAGGGATTGATTAAGTCATGTAACTCAAGACAGATATTCCAAAGGTTATCAGATTTCCTCCAACCACTTCTCACCGAAGGTAGATCAATCATTAGGTTCCTTAACCTCTGAAAAAACATTTACCATTGGAATATTAATATCATATTTCACTCTGGAGCAGAACATTTGCTGCTTTTAGGTTGAATAGCTTTTATTTGCAAGTACTTCAGTAAGCACCTCTTTTTTGGCACCTTTAACCTCCTTTCTCCTTTGACAAGTCGAGGTTTCCAACTTTTTTCCATTCAACTTAATTAAACAACCATGCTGACTAAGTTTGGGTGAACGAGATGGCAAATCAGGAATTCCGGTAAGGAAGTTCCTGATACAGCGAAATGATATGATTTTAAGGAAGAAAAACTGATGAGGAACTGCTCACTAGGCCTCATTACAAGAATAAATTCTGCATATCAACCTTAGAAGCAACCAATGAGGCCAAAGGAAAAGAAGTGAGAAAGAATTTTGAACTTGTATTGCCAAGCTCATGCTTAGCAAGCCTCACATTTGCAAGGAATCAAGCAGCAAACAGTCTCTGAGAAATTCTGTGGCAAACAGTCAATCAGAGGCAAGGTACTTTTTCTACCACTCCTAAAACTCAATCCATCAAGCCTCAAATAAAAAGAAAGGTGGTGGCAGAGAATGTTAGCTGCAATATTAATAAAGAATGTAGAACAGGTTCAGAGATCAAGAGAATAGGAAATATTTACATCAAAAGACTATTTTAACAAATGATATCTCCTGGAAACCATATAGAAGGCAACAAGAATGCTCTTGAGTGCTGAGGTGTCAATGAGAGGTCATCAAAAGAAAGAAGAAGTCCTGTCCACGACACCTACAGAATTGGGTTAGGCACCTATGTGGGCTTTCTTGGGAGTTGTGGCCTGTGGGCTAGAATTTAGTAAACAACTAGCCAAGGAACAACAAGAAGGTGATTCAACAATCTATGAGGGATAGTGGTTGATGACGACATGTTGACCACAACAACAGTGATCATCTGTTAGTACCGAATTTAATTGATTGCTTTTGTGATCTTTTGGGATTCTTTTGGGTATTTTATTATCAACCTTTGCTTTAGTATTAAATTCCACTAATCTCAGTTTGTGAAATCGTTGCATAATTCCAGATAGATCGTTCCTCTCGGTTTCTGTCTGGTGTCACATGCCCATTATAAGTTATAGGCTTACACCACTTCACGACCAATATAATTTCATATTTTCTCATACTTAACCTGTATGTGTAGATCACTGGTTTATCCACACACCTCTTTACAATATTGGCTGCCTAGTCAAAAGCCTTTAACAACAAAAAAATCATTTAGCCTAATTTCTTTAATATAGATGCATATTTACTTTACAAAAGAAGGGGAAATGAATTCTTTTCTAAATAAACATAAAACAATAAAGATAATCTGGTCTTCACCAAAGTTGAATATATCCTCCATAAAGGACATGAAGATACGATCACTCAATTATATTTACGGAATATATTTATATTTTATACATTGCAAAAGTCGCTGGTTGGAAATTATTTTGAAGCTAAACAACAATGGTACATTCTTGAGCAAAGTAATAATTGTAGCAATTTTAACATACGAGCTCTTACCAACGCAGATCAACAGTTAAGAACATAACTCAGGAACATAAATATGTCTAAAAGTAGCATGATGTGCTTATACAGGACGGTAATAGACATGTTTTATGTCATTTTCATGTGTTTGTGACTCTTGAGTGCTCACTTCCCAAAGAAAAAGAACGAACATGAAATTTAAGATATGCATATTATTTTCATGTGAAATAGGAGTTCAAACTGTTACCTTCATCTATAAGACCCTTCAAAGCCCAAAGATCACCCATTATAGGTCCACTACCTCCTATCAAAGTCCAGACAAATAAAATTAAAAATAAAATTAAAACCAACAAACAAACAAATTTCTTGAAGTATATCAGTATTATCTAGTATAGGAATCTATAAATTCTATTTGGCAAAAACTTCCTTATACTTGAAAACTTCCAACTCTAACAGACGTATGAAGAACCGTTCATATATCAAACATTTTAATGAGACGTGTAACACAACACATTGAGAAAGGAATTTACTACCATTCCTAAGAGTAAATGGAAAAGGCTAAATTCAACCAGGTCCTGCCAATGACCAACATTCATACATTTCCATATGCTAAACTAGGTAAGAGAATGGAGTTAATCTCCTTCATATTTGACATTCCATGATAATTTCGCATCATATATTGGCACAGCTTTGTACCATCAAAAAATATTTCTAAGCGGAGGAGCTACTATGCAAACAGAAGCACTGAGGAGATAATAATATTATTTATCTTCATGTTCCTTCCTTTTTTGTACAAACTGATCTGCCACCTATTCAGCAGCCAGAATATCTGGTCATCCAGGTCCAACAGTACATAACCACTATTTTGCAGTTATTCTGATCGTGTAGGAAATGTTGGAAGGTTGGATGTTGTGCCCACCTTAACAGGCAGCCAGTATTTCTGACCCCTTTATTCACTCCTGCCAAGCACGAGAACGAGTATCGCCCAAGGAAGAACCTCTCCAAAATCAGCTCTCCAAAATCAGCAATGCATTGACAGAGATCTCATCGTGGAGTAGACCCCAAAATACCCATCAAATTAAGCATGCAAAATGGAGGGGAAAAAAGGGGGGTGATTTGAACAATGCCAGGGACTACCCCTTTAGCCAGGCCATCAAAGAAAAACACATGCCCACCATATACAAGGTATGTCCACTGAAACAACTATGAATGACTACTTATCCATCCGACTATATTCAACACTATCGACAAGGACGCAAATTAGAAATGCTTCTGATGCTACTCTTTGAGGACGTTCCAGATCTCTCTTAAGAAAGTCTCTTGGCACTAATCCTACAACTATGCTCCTCACTCAATGTATTCATTACAAGAGCTCATCGACTTCTCATCATGTACTTTATGGATAGCAAACATATAAAGAGGCTTCTACCAGTTGACGTTCGACTGAAAGGAGGGACAACACACTCAGATTCTCAGAAAGTATATTTACCATTCAAATCCAAGGATTTGAAGCTCCATGGTTACCAACCTTCGTTTGCAATAGTTGAAATTACTAATGTAACAGAGTGGTTGTTGCCACTCCAAAAACTCTTTCTAACTACTTGGCCGGGCAAACAAGCCTATTAAATGATATGTGTACCAAGGTCGCTCCTGAAGGGCAATCAGCAACAATGCCTAAGAAAGCCCAGAGTAAACCTTGTTCATTTTAGCGTTTAGTGACCAATACACTAGCCATGTCTGAGAGCACAATGGCTTGGATGGAGAATATTGTGGCTTCGACAGAGAATGGGCATAGAAACTAATACTGCCAACACCTGAAGGAAGAAAACAGACAGGTGAACAAGAGAGATGACCTAACTTGATTTACTAAACACTGAGACGACCAAAATATAGAGGCTTAGAGGACTAGAAAATCCAAGGATATAGAGAGGGTCGTGATGAGCCTATGAAACATCAACCCTTCATTTGTTTAGTACCCATAATTGTCGAAACGCCGAAGGATGTTTCCAGTAGAAACCTTGCACAACTCACAACCAGAGGTTCTTACACTGACCTATACTGATTAGGGTCCACAATAATCAACTTGTGGTAATTGCATATATAGCCAACTTCAAGGTGGAAAGAGTTAGAAGAGAGGGATCAGTCCGTAAGCGAGCATATGCCCAGCAAGTCTAGACGGTGTATCCAATATAAACCTTAAACAACTCAGAACCGATGTTATAGAAAGCGCTAGGCATTCGTTATCTAGGCGGCCGCCTAGGGGGATTTATGTCGAAAAAAAGCATTACCATTAAAAAAACTTAGGATTTTCTAGTTCACTGAAAATAATAATAAACTATATATTTATATGTATATCTAAAACAAGGATTAAATTCTAAAGAACTTTAGCAAACACTCAAATAGATCAAAGACTAAATAACACATATTGAACAAATAGAATTATAATTCATCAAAATTAATATAATATGAAAATAAAAGGTCGATGTAAATATTTTCAGACCAGGCCAAAAACTGACCTAAAAAATAAAAGGAATCAGGCTAAAAAACAATTTTTGAAAAAAAATTGTCAAAAAAAAAATCTAGGTGGCATTTCTCTCTTTGGCCGCATAATGCTGATATTTCCCGCATAATGTCACTTTTCCTAGCATGATGCCCCCTACCGCCTAGAAGCATAATATACTGAAAATATCGGTGATGGGTAGCCGCATATAGCCTAGGCACCGCTTTTTAACGCATTTTAGAATAGTCACAATCAAAGGTTCTTACAATGACCTATACAGTTTTAGCGTCCACAATAATCAACTAGTGGTAGTCGCAAATGTAGCCAACTTCAAGATGGAAAGAGTCCTCTCTGACAGCATGTGCTGCATCCTAATGTGAAAATCTACCATGGAGAAGATGAGATGAAGTACTAGGTGACCACGAAGTAGTTGTGTGCTGAATCTATACAGCAAAAATCAGTGAATTGGGTTAACGACTAGTACACATGCTAGAAAATTCTGTTTCTGTGTCCCTGAGACTCGTAAAACAGGTTTCAATACCTGTTTATGATTAGTTTATTCACATGTTCTTCAAATTTGATTCTTCTAGTATTTCTAAATATGGGAAAACTTGTAAAATGAATAGAAGTATTATCTGTAATATTTTTAGGGTCCTTTGTTCTATTAAAGGGAGATACTTTCATCATTGACATTATCTATCGATAAATGTTCTCTCAACCTTTTTGAGACTGAAGTAAGGAAAGTAAATTTTGGAACAAAAGGACTAACTTTAAACGTTTGATAAATTGCAAATATCCATAGTAGAAAAGGAACGATGAACTTTTGTAACTTCTAATCACAAACTAGAAATATTTCATAGCAAGATATTACCTCTGCCACCAAAGATGAGCAATCGCTTTTCAACCATGGTAGCTGTATGTCCGCACCTAGGCTGTGGCACTGTTCCACTAACGGATAATTCAGTCCACTCAAGTGATACTGTTCAAGTAATATTTCTTGTTTAGAACCTATATTTTAAAATAGATGATTTAAATGAAATATTGCAGGAAACAGAAATAGCATAAAATATCAGTAACATTTACTTGTGTCTAAGATGAACACATCTGATAACCACTTTTTACCATCCCAACCACCACACCTGCATTGATTTTGTGATTTTGAACTCAATATTGGAACCTATATCTCCCATTCTGAATCATTATCAATAAAACTGTGTTACCTACATAACAATTTTCCTATTTCCAATAGCAGAAGAAGCAGAAAATTCCCGTGGTGATGGCAAATCACCAAAGCTTGTTAGCTCTGACCACTGCCAAATATCTGGAAGGAAAGCATCATCATGGCAGTTGATCTCGTCAAAAACAGAAAAGAAGTACAATTTTGATGCAGGAAAAATTGAACTCTCCACATAAAAATGAACTAGTCACTATTTGACCAAAATTTGATAATTAACACCATAAAGATGCATTTGTCATTGAAGAATATATTTGAAATGTGAAAATTTTACAAGGTATGATTTTACAGAATTGTGAGCTGATTTGGAAAATAAAATCAAGAAGACTCCAGATAAGATATTTTTAAAAAAATTGCATAAGACAGAGGATTGGAAAACTAGCCAATATGTTTAGTGAGTTATAGTTCAAAAATTGCAAAATCTTACATAATTTACAAGCTCAGGCAACAAAAAATGCCATAATAAGTGGTATATATATATATATATATATATATATATATATATATATATATATATATATATATAAGAATAGGACAAGTTGGTAAGATACAAGGTAGATGGAGTAAATAGGGCAAGTTGGTAAGAAAGTTATAACATGAAATTGTATCCGTAAGTATAGGGACTATAGAAAGGAGGAAGAACATAACCAAAGCATCTAATTAGTAGTAGTATACTAACCGTTTTGTCTCCCAAATGTTTTCAAACATGCTAGAACATCAAAAGTGCATATCTTCTTATTTCATCTCCCTTAAATATTTCCTTCCAAACCACTACATTGCTTGTAAACAAACTATATTAATCTTTAACCGAATCATTGTATCAGCTATGCTAACTCTATTTTTTCAGTTATTTCCTATATTCTTACTAGCTAGCTTAAGTTTACTCTTCGTAAACAACTTCCTTACCCACACCCACTTATAGATTGCAAATTACAAACTTGCCTATTTGACACCAATTTGTCGCTGTCATGTGCCATTCGCTCCAGAAAATGTGTTAGCCTCCTTTACTTGTCCTTGCAGTGCAGTAGGGTGGTAAAAAATCCTAAATAGGCACCCTTATCCATTCAAAATTGTACCATGGTGGCCTAGACGCAACATATCGTGTCAAGGCATGCACAACAAAGTTTTATGATGGTTGTCAATTACCTCACCCAACCATCCTCCTTCAGTGAGGCTTGGCATTGGCAATGGAAAGATATAAGAATAGCATATGCAGAATTGAGCAAATGCTGCAAATAATAGGATAATTAATTTATGCAACTTGAAGAGAAGGCAAAGGGCAAATTACCAGTATCGAGCATCCAGAAATCCCCCAACCTGAATTAAAAAACCATTCTCGATAAGCATCAAGCACAGACAACTAAACTGTAATTACCTATTAAAAAGTAAGAGAAAAATAAGTAGACCTCTTACTACCAAAGCGCCCTCCAAAGATAAACATGTGGCAGTCGATTGCAACCGCAACATGGAATGCTCGAGGTGACGGGCCGACTTTCTCGTCAGACCCATTTCCGGTACAGTCCGGAGTAAACCATAATCTATTTTCTGTAAAGTTTCCCAAAAAAAATGTGTTTAAAATCTAAATGTCGTCAGCAAGCAACACTAGCTTGTTTATTAGTATTTTCTGTTTGTTAAAGTCTCTGCCACTGTATCAAAACTTCAGAGTTATGACGAGAGTAGAGTTATATACTTCTATTATTCCAACCAGCGCATGCAGGCCGAAGGCCCATTTTGGACAGAGAGTTGGATTCAAATCTGTGTTGCTCTGATACCATGTTAGTTAACTAGCATTCCAAAAAGCAAATGAGCTAATAGGAGCAGGCCAACAGTATACATTCAAAACGTGGGCTCGTTTGGATGAAGTTTTTATATTCCTAGGAATATAAATTTTCTATCCCTTTCCCACGGGAAAGGAATTCAACATTCTCATACCCATATTTTGTTAGATTGGGAATATGTAGTCCAAAAAATTCAGTTTTTCCATTCCCATGTTTGGTTCACATGGGGATAGGAATCTTAATTTGTTTAGTTTTCCATAAATACCCTTTCATTAATTTCGTGATGCGTCTATTACCTAAATTGACATGTTTGGGATGGAAGTTGGAATTTTGAAAGTGAAGGGAGGGTATTACCGTCCAAACAAAACACCCAAACAACATTTCTAGGAAAGCAAAACTATTCCCAAGGGGGGGGAGCTTGGGAATAGCTTCCGCACATCAATGGGAATATCAAGCCCCTCCTATTCCCCCGTAATCCCCAACCCTAGACATACCAAACATGGGTAAGGAATTCAAAACCCTTTCCCAAGCCTCCAAAACTTGAAGCAAACACCCCAAACATGCGTAAGGGATTCAAAACCCTTTCCCAAGCCTCCAAAACTTGAAGCAAACACCCCGTAGTTTGTTTCTGGACCTGTGACGATCCTTGAATCGTTACGAGTCGATAGCCTGTAAGATCTCGTTCCTAGCTGGTCTTTCTTGCTTCGTTCAGTTCTTCAACAAATAGTCTCTCGTGGGTCAGTCAACCAACTTCAACAAATAGTCTCTCGTGGGTCAGTCAACCAACCCGACCCATCAACGATTACGGAACGGAACACCAGTTGCAACGGGCAACACCATCGCTACCAAAAAGTGGAAATGTAAATGCAACAAGTATTTTATTTTATTCTTGTCCTAGTAAAATTACCGATGTCATAGACGGCGATGTCGTCGAGGAACCTCTTGTCGGCGAAACCGCCGAACACCACGACCTTGGATCTCCCTACGAGGACCGACGTGTGGCCGCTGCATACATAATTGGTTGCCAATTCTAATCAGAGATCATCAATCAATTCAATTCATAGAGAATTTATAGAGAGAGAGAGAGAAAGGGAGAGTGGTTGCCTTCGAGGGATGGGAAGATTTCCACCGAAGTCGGAGGGATCTGCTTTAACCCAGTGCATCTCTTCTTCCTACCGACAGCAAGAAAAAGGATTTGGGTCTTAATAAGGTGTTATTAAACCCACCCTTCTTGGCTAATTATATGGGCACATCCAAATATGATCATGGCTAGTCCGGATTGTGGCTAGCCCAAATTTTTTTGTTTTTCACAAGACTAGTCCAATTTTTTGATCTTGGCTGTCCCAAAATTCTCCCCCCGCCCCCCTTCAAATCCATTTTTTTCCTTCATTTGCAAAATTCCTTCTCTCTCTTCAAAAACCCTCACCCCTCTTTTCTTCTTCTTCTTCCTCTTCTCCTCCACCTCTCCTCAATCCCCAACTTCCTCTTCTCATCCACAACTCCTAAATCTCCAACATCTTCCACTTCTCCTCCACCATCCTCCTCTTTTGAAGAAATTAATTCAAGCACCCAAATTATTTCTCAATTTATTTCCAAAATCCTAGAAATTAATTTAAAAAATTCAAGCATCAATTACATTGTTTATTTCAATTCTTTGTAGTCCATTTGAATGAATTAAACTACATACGGAGTGGAAAATTAGCCATTTAAATTAAACTCAAGTATGAACGAACGAGAAAACTTCGCGTCGATAAGGACTGTCCAATTTTCTGGCAGTCCTACAAACTGAATGGACTGCCAGAAAACTGGACAGTCCAGTCACAACATGTGAAACTTAGGACTGTCCATTCTTCTGGCAGTCCAACATACAGACAGAAAAATCAATGGGAATTAAAGTTTCCCAAAGGACAGTACAACATGTGAAACTTAGGACTGTCCATTCTTCTGGCAGTCCAAGCAAGGAATCACTTTCCCACATTGAAGTATTCACTTTCCTTTCCAAATTTTTTGGCATTGCCAAACATCGGAAAGAAAAATCAATGGGAATTAAAGTTTCCCAAAGGAAAGGAAATGACGAGGAATTGATTTCCTTTCCCTTCCATTCCGCGAACCAAACGAGGCCTAAGGACTGCCAGAAAAATGGACAGTCCTTTGTTTCACATGTTGTGACTTAGGACTGTCCAGTTTTCTGGCAGTCCATTCAGTTTGTAGGACTGCCAGAAAATTGGGCAGTCCTTGTTTACACTAGTTGAACAGCAATATTATGGTTTCCACCAATATTAGGATTTGTGCATTATGAGGAGCCTTTGGGTGCCATCAAAATTGGAAATGAGAAAAAAATTAGGGTTTAATTTTTGGGTGTTTTATTCTCATTTTCTTCTTCTCCGTCAATTGAAAATCGAAATTCGAAATGGGAAAAAAATTAGGGTTAAAACCCCATTATATTTGGAGATAGTGAGAATGAGTTTAAAAGAAAATTAGGATTTAAACCACATCAAAATTTTTATTTTTGTTGTTTTTGTTCTTCTTCTTCCTCTTCTTCTTTTTCTTGTTCTTCTTGTTCTTCTTCTTCTTCTTGGATGAGTTGAGAAAGAAGAAGAACAAAATTAGAAAAATTGACTTTTATACCAAAGAGTGGGATAGACATGACACTTTCTTCAATGGCAAACTTGTAAATAAACCAAGTTTAAAATGGGCTAGCCATGATCATATTTGGATAAATAAATATATATATATATATATATATATATATATATATATATATATATATATTTTATATATATATATATATATATATATATATATATATATATATATATATATATATATATATAAATAAAAATATATATATATATATATATATATATATAATTAGCCTGTTTTTACTATATTGACCCCTTCGTGCACGCATTGCAATCAATATTTCTCGAGTGGGTTTGGGATCGGTTGCGTCGGGTCTATCAAGTATATCAGACTCTAATATATATAATATTTAAAATAATTTAAAACAAGATTAATATTAAATATATAATCAAATATCAAAAATCAATTATTATAATATATAAACTGAAATGAAATTTCCGAGAAGGAGTTGAAGAATTTGGGTAGAAAGCTTTAGGGTTTAAACTTTTTATCTTTAACCCTAAACAAACACATTAACAGATTTATCCGATCAGGCTCGAATTTAGTCCGTCCGAGTTGTACCCCTACCCATCTAGCTAAGGAGAATATCTTTTACCTTAACTACATGAATTAGAAATGTTTGGCCATAGTTAGATAATATTAGATAGTTAAACAACTATTTTTTTTTTAATTACGTGAGAACATACATACAATTTAAATGGTTCATTCTGATTTCAAAATTCTTTATAAAGAGTAGAGATTTTTAGTAGTTTGACCATTTTATATATTTTTAAAAAAATTAAACTATTAGTTTACTAGAAAAAAAAATTGAAGAAATTAAACCTATGTTAAAAAAAATTAACTTTTGATTAATATATAATCGATTTTTTCTGTTTTGAGAGAACTATACTGTCTATAGTCCTTTTTGCAATATCAACATTTTAATGAAAGTTTCATTTGAAATCCAATATTAAGATCATAAACACACTCAACATATAGAAAACTAAAGTAAAATTTCATATTATAAGAATCAAAATTAGAAATATAATCTTTAACATGTTCTGAGAATTCATTGCCTATGATTAGTGCTATGTTTTCCATATCAAAATTGAGAGACGACTTTGTGAGTGAATTCAAAAATAAAGAGGGTATGCTTGTACATTTGCATATCTTTCATTCCATGTTCACTCAATTTTTACTTTTAGTTTATTATGGGGTTTAATGTAAACCTTAATCCTCTTCATTCATTCGTTTCTTCGGTCGTTCTCGTTTTTCTCCTTTTAAATTTTAAGTTAAAATGATAATAAAATTATTTAAATAATTTAAGGACTTAAGGAATAGAGGGAATAAAGAGAAAGAAGGTAAACTAGAAAAAAAAATACAAGATAAACACACGAAAGTCTACAAAAGTGATAAAATAAATAAAAAATATGGGTGCATTTAACAACTCCCATTAATAATAATATGAAAAGAAGAAGAAAAAACTTTGTTATTTAGGATAAGTACATGAAACACCCTAACGTTTTGAGCTTTTTCTCATTAAAATTAAATAACTTTAGCCAGTTTGGGTCATCTGTCACACGTCACTTTTCAAAATGACAAAAATACTCCTAGTTCTCCTAAAAAATATATGTTAAAGATTTAGGGTGAGACTAGTGGTCAATTAGGCCGCCGATGCTTTAGTTGGGCACTCTGGTAGTTCCTAAGGTCAACATTATATCCTAATGACATCACTCACCTAGAACATGGGTACTATGGTGCAACTTGTCGTGTCTCGCTCTTGGCGGTCCACTATCTTATGCTTGTGGCTTTATAGACTCAGCCAAAACTAAGTATTAGAGAAACATTTCAGCATCTAATCGATCACGGATGAATGCATAGAAATTTCCAACTCATGGATTGGTTTCTGTTGGAATGAGTCCAAGATTGCAGCGAATTGTGTATTAGCGAACGAGCTCAATATAAAGAGTTCTTCCAATACATTTTAGTTTACTTTTATTTGGATATTTTTCGCTGCTTGGTTTTGATGAATGCATTTTCGTAATGGTTTACGATGATTAATTCTTTTTCTCATTTTCATCGAATTTCCTACATTGATTCTTGAGAATTCTGAGAGAAAGGAAGATAGATAAGGTGTATTGATCAGATGTTGGTGCTATTGAAGGAGGACACATAATTGAGGCTTGACGGTGCAAGTGTTCTTCTCCACTTGGCATTTCTTTAATTGGTGAGTGGTGAAACGATTTTACTATTCTCTTTTTACCATATGTTCACGTCCATTGTACTTCTGAACTATCTTCTACTAAAACGATTTTACTCTTCTCTTTCCCAGTAGAGTGAAAAAATTCTTAGTGCCTAATTGCCCTAAGGATTTCTTGTTCTGACCCCAGCTAGATTAAAGACAGTCTATTTATCGATTAAGTTTTCTCCAGCTTAGTCAAACATTTCTAAAAGCATGTTCATATTACCTCTGAATTATCCTTTTAAAGGTGAACCAATTCTTAGAGCCCAGTTGTCCTAAGAATTTTCTATTTTTAATCCACGGTTGGATTAGAGATAATCAATACCCTAACTGAGTTTGCTATATTCTAAAGAAACATTTACGTCCACATCACCTCTGAATTAATTTTTGGAATTAAAACAGGGTTCCATAACTTAGTTTACCATGTCCACATTACCTCTGAGCAAATATGTATAGCTATTATGTCCACATTTCCTCTGATAGCGTATTTGTTTCAACTTATTATCTGTACCTAGTGTTGGGTATGCCACAAGTGATAAGTCCATTAAAATTTCTCTAGTAGAATTATTCTTTCATTATTCCCCAAGAGGTGTAGTGTTTTACTATGTCCATATTACCTAAAATATTTGCATTCATATTCAAATAATTTTGGTAAGGGAAAGTTCTTCATTTATTTTTAATGAAAAGAAAGATACAAGACATGCTTTTCCAAGCCACAACAAAGAAGAAGAAGAAGAAGGAGAAGAAGAAGAAGAAGAAGGGGAGAATCATTATTGCACCTCTCTGAATATTTTACCTCACGGAGTGATGGAACCGAGAATTCCAAGACCACGAATTGGTGTGCGTATTGATCGATAGAAAGTTAACCGATGTAATGTTGGTGTTTTATTCTATGAGTTGTGTGTTCACAACACTCTATTGTTAAAAGATAGTCCTACATCGGAAAATCACACCAATATGTATCTCTATATATTACTTATGAAGGAATAGAGAGATGCACATGGGTTGAGGCCCAATGGAGGGTGCCATGTGGGAGGATTTTACATAGAGGTGAGAATAAGAAACCAACTTTTGGCCAAATGAAAATAGATTTAAATCTATTGGAGCTAAGCCCCGAAGGGGCTTAGCGACTCGGACTCGGACTCGGACTCGGACTCGGACTCGGACTCGGGCTCGGACTCGGGCTTGGGCTTGGGCTTGGGCTAATGGGCTTTTGAGGCTTATTGTGGCTTTTTGAGGCTTATTGTGGCTTTTTGATGGTACTTTGCACTTAGCACGACAGCTCGTCGTAAGGCGCATTGTGCGCTTTAGTTGCGCTCGTGCGCGAGCCTCTGCGCGGCCCTGCGTGGCGTGCGAGGCGTACGGAGCGTACGGGACGTACGGGTCGAGCGGGTCGAGTGGGCCGTTCAAATTATGTAACGTCCGCGGGTCTTGTGGGCTCAGATCCGAAAATGGCTCAGATCCAGAAAATTCGGATCTGGCATTAATCCAGGGCGTGCGTTCAGAATTTGAAAAGCCCACCTCGTGCCTATAATATCAGCAGCATCTCCTCTCTCCAGGGTTACAGAAAATAATCAGAGAATTTCCAGAGAGAGAGAAGTGCTGCTACTATTCCGAGGAGTCGTCGACATTTTTGGCCAGCGTTCTAAAGTTCTCTTCGAACTTGCTGGTTCCTGGAGGCTTGTCCGTAAGGCGGATATAGCTTTGAGCGCCGGTGATCTTTCACCCCAGCAGGCTTTCTTCTTCCTCTGTTGCCTTCGAGAATACCGTCGCTTCTCTTTAGAAGTTATACGGTTCTGTTGCCTTCGAGAAATATTACAAAATAATCTTTTTAGATTCTCGTAATACAACATCACCTTCTTTAGGGTGTTGTTGCTGGAAACATTGTCTTTACAATAGTTTCTGAAATCGTGTTTTTCCATCGATTGTTCGCCAAGGGACTAACAATCTCAAAGCTATATCGAAAAGATGGATAACTCACGTGCATCGCTCGTCAATACCGACTTTAACAAGTTGGAGAAATTTGACGGCGAATATTTCCAAATCTGGAAACGGAAAGTAACATTAAACATTCAACTCGTGGAAGTTGATCACGTGCTGAATGAGGAAGAACCGGTCGTTCCAACAACCGGAACCGCAGAAGTTATTGCCGCTGCTAAGTCCAAGCAGGCAAAATGGATTAGAGAAAACAGTATCTGTAAACTGTTGATTCTCAATAGCATGGAAGACTCTCTGGCAGAGTCTTATTCCAAGAAGAATTCTGCCAAAGAAATTTGGGACTCCTTGGGGAAATTGTACGAAGATGACGAGAATCAGTCCAAGATCTTCTTGGTTGAAAGATACCACAAGTGGACCTTCGAAGATGAGAAGGCTATGCTGCCCCAAGTAAAGGAGTTTCTGAAGCTGTGCCAAAAATTAGATGACGAGAAGATGCCTCTTGTCGACAAGTTTGTCGTTGGAGGAATCGTCTCTAAACTTCCTGCGGGGTGGAGCAACTTCTATGCAAGGATGCACCGCAAGAAGCTGGACATATGTATGGAAGATCTCCTGCAAGAGATCCATGTTGAGGACGAGATGCGCTCTCAACAGAAGATGGATTCTCTGTCCAAACAACTGGCGAAAGCAAATCTGGTCCAAACCAGAGAGTACAAGGGGAAGCAGGCAGCTTATCCTCATAAGAAGAAGAAGGACTTCACTAATCTGAAAGTGAAGAGTCCTTCATTCAAGAATCAGAAATCCAAGTCCCATGTGACTTGTTTCAAATGTGGCAAGAAGGGCCACTACAAAAGTGACTGCAAGGAACCAGAAAAAGGTGAGCCTAGTAAGGTTTCTTTGGTTACTAATCTGGTTGCAATGATAGCACAGGTTGCAAATGCGGGAGTTGACTCGGACTGGTGGATAGACACTGGTGCGACATGTCATGTCTGCTCAGACAAGGAATGGTTCGAGTCATATGAGCCAACTTCCGAGAAAGTCTTAATGGCAAACCAGGCACAAGCTGAAGTACTGGGGATCGGGACGGTGGAGCTGAAACTCACATCGAGGAACACTCTGACGCTTCAAGGAGTGAAGCATGTTCCTGCAATTGCTAAGAACCTGATCTCTGGGAGCCTGGTTTGTAACGCAGGCTTGAGGATGGACATCAATGCTGGCCAGATGGTGATGTCCAAGAAGGGTACATTCTTCAGAAAAGCTTTCCAGACTGAAGGAATGTACAAAATTTAGCTTGTTGTAACCCAGAAAAATGATATTAATGCTATTTCTACTTTGAACTATTCTTTTGAGTTGTGGCATAATAGGCTAGGACATGTTCATTGTAAAAGAATTAACAAAATGTCTAGCCTAGGACTTATCTCCAAGTATGGGGGTAAGGTAGAGAAATGTGAAGTGTGTGCTCAGACGAAGATCACAAGGAAACCCTTTCACAGGGTCCATCGAAGCACAGATCTTCTGGAGTTGGTTCACTCAGATATCTGTGATTTCAAGCAATTCTCTACAAAAGCCGAGATGAAGTATTTTATTACTTTCATCGACGACTTCTCAAAGTATGCTTTTGTCTACTTGCTCAAGTCTAAAGACGAAGCATTCGAGAAGTTCAAGGAGTTCAGGGCCGAGGCTGAACGGCAAACTGGACAACAACTCAAAAGGCTAAGGAGTGATCGAGGCGGGGAGTATCGGTCTCATAATTTCTCATCATTCTGTAAAGAACATGGAATCATAAATGAGACGACGGCTCCGTACTCTCCTCAATCCAACGGAGTAGCAGAAAGGAAGAACAGAACGTTGACAGAGATGATGAACTCTATGCTGTTGACTGCGGGTCTTCCAAAGAGCTTCTGGGGAGAAGCTGCATTAACGGCTACTTTCATTCTCAATAGAGTACCGTATGCAACTTCGGATATAACCCCTCATGAACTCTGGTTCAAAGTCAGACCTAACTTGAATGTCATTCGAGTGTGGGGGTGTCTGGCTTATGTGAAGCTCCCAGATCTGAAGATTCAGAAGCTGGGGACTAGGACTACTAAGGCTATCTTTTTGGGTTATGCCGAGAAGAGTGACGCTCGGAGATTCCTTGATATAGAATCAAATCATATCATTGAATCTCGCGATGCTGAATATTTTGAAGACAAGTTTGCAAGGCACAAAAATATTGTTCTCGCGGATCTTCCGGAGAATGATGAGAGTGCAATGCAGACAGAAGTTCTTATCGAACCAGTAGTCCAAGAAGAAGCTATTGTCGAAGAGACACCAGTTGAACCAGAACTCGCTGAGCCGTCAACTAAGCGAGTAAGGAGGCCGAAAGACTTCGGAGATGACTTCGTCACCTATCATGTGGAAGCAGATCCGCTTACCTATGATGAGGCGATGAAGACCAGAGATGCTGTATTCTGGAAGGAGGCGATAGACAACGAGATTGACTCAATCACCTCCAACAACACATGGGTGTTAGTTGACCTGCCAGAAGGAGCAAGACCTATCGGATGCAAATGGATCTTCAAGAAGAAGATGAAAGCAGATGGAACCATTGACAAGTTCAAGGCCAGGCTAGTGGCTAAGGGGTTTGCTCAGAAGCAGGGGATCGACTACTTTGACACTTATGCTCTAGTAGCTCGGATGACAACCATCAGATTGTTAATTGCTCTAGCAGCAATACACAAGCTGGTGATACATCAGATGGATGTGAAAACGGCATTCCTTAATGGCGAGCTGACCGAAGAGATCTACATGCAACAACCAGAAGGTTTTGTCGTCAGAGGTCTGGAAGACAAAGTCTGCAAGTTAATGAAGTCTCTGTATGGTTTGAAACAAGCTCCCAAAATGTGGCATGAGAAGTTTGACAAAGTGATAAGGTCAAATGGCTACAGGGTCAGTGAAACAGACAAGTGTGTCTATACGAAGTTTGCTGACGGAAGAGGAGTAATCGTTTGTCTTTACGTGGACGACATGCTAATCCTAGGTACGGATTTAGACTGCATCACAGAGACAAAGAAATTCCTCTCGACCAAGTTCAGTATGAAGGACTTGGGGGATGCCGACGTAATCTTGGGGCTCAAGATCATCCGGACAGGTACTGGAATAGCGCTTTCACAATCTCATTATATTGAGAAGATGCTCACTCGCTACGGGTATCAAGATCTTCCTATAATTGATACACCGTACCGGAGTGATCAGAAGCTGGAGCCAAATTCGAGGGAAAGCGTCAGGCAGTTGGAGTACGCTAGCGTCATCGGAAGCTTGATGTACGCTACTACTGCCACAAGGCCTGACATAGCTTTTGCGGTGGGAATGCTGAGTCGGTTCACTAGCAACCCAGGCGTTGAACACTGGAACGCTGTGAAGCGTGTTATGAGATATCTAAAAAAGACTCAGACATTTGCACTATACTACAGCGGAGATCCGTCAGTAGTGGAAGGCTTCAGTGATGCTAGCTGGTGTTCAGAGGTGGAGAGCGAGTATTCGACAGGTGGATTCATATTCGCTTTGGGCGGAGCTGCTATATCGTGGAAATCGAAGAAGCAGACAATGTTATCTCGCTCCTCCATGGAATCTGAATTCTTTGCATTGGATGCTGCTGCAGATGAAGCAGAGTGGCTTCGGGAGCTCATGTATGATCTTCCAGTGGTTGGAGCTCAGATACCGGCAATCCCGATATACTGTGACAACCAGGCGGCAGCAGCAGTAGCATCAAATGAACTCTTTAACGGAAAGAAGAGGACTGTGCGGTTAAAGCACAGAGCAGTGAACGATCTCATCAAACGAGGCGTCATTGCAGTGATCGATGTTCGGAGTCAGGAGAACCTGGCGGATCCGTTCACGAAAGGCCTCAAACGACAGCTGGTCGAGGACACAGCAAGGAAGATGGGTTTGAAGGCATTCTAATATTGTGTCATTATAATCCTATCAATAAATTTTATGTTATTGGTTCAAAGAGAAATCTACCAGATATCTAATTTTTTGATTCAAGGGAGGACTATTGACTGGAAAAATATTAGTTAACAGTGGGTACTTGTTCTGCGGAACATGTAAGGGTTTCGGACCCTGAACCACTGTTGTCTACTATGAATTTTCTACGAAAAATTGATCCTATGGGAAGGATGGCATAATGCCTTAATGAGTTCTCAGACTGAGTGAAGGTCTGTTATGCTTTACAGGAAGCATGGTGGTGCAACAACCACAAAAGAGTGTTACAACTCCATGCTACAGTGGGGTGACTCCACCATGAGGTTCCCAGGTAGGGGTAATGCCTCGGCTTTGTTAGCCAAGTTACAGGCGGCGTAGCACCGCATATAGGCAGGTAGCCTAATGTTGCATAATCATAAAGAGGTATAGACAGCACTACAAAGAGGACAGTATCCTCATGTTACAGTGGCATGACACCACGAAGAGGTACCAGGAAGGGTAAATCCTCGGCTTTGCAAGCCATGTCATAGCGGCGTAACACCGTACGGAAGCGCAAGGCTTCATGCTGAGTAGTTTGGCACTACAAAGAGGATTGTGACCTCATGCTACAGTAGTATGACACTACGATGAGGTACCCAGGTGGGGTAAAGCCTCGGCGTTGAGCCATGTCATAGCGGCGTAGCACCGCAAAGGAGCGCAATGCTTCATGCCATGACTCTTTATAAAGAACTCACCTATAATGTATGGAAAGAGAAATAGGTCGTCTCTTGAGGGTAAATTTGTAGACGCCTAAAATACATACATTGAAATCCAGGCTGGCACAAGGCCTTTAATGTACAGCCAGAAGCACAGATGACTACATTATGTGAGTGGGAAAAATTACAGCTGTGGTACAGAATTCAAGGCGTAGTCCATTCTTGTATCATACTGTTGTTCAACCCATGTGGGAAGATTCAAGTCGTCAGCGACATCTATCCTAATGCATAATGAACAGTTATTATGTGGAACGCTTAAATCATATATATAGAGATATGTGGGGGATTGTTGGTATTTTATTCTATGAATTGTGTGTTCACAACACTCTATTGTTAAAAGATAGTCCCACATCGGAAAATCACACCAATATGTATCTCTATATATTACTTATGAAGGAATAGAGAGATGCACATGGGTTGAGGCCCAATGGAGGGTGCCATGTGGGAGGATTTTACATAGAGGTGAGAATAAGAAACCAACTTTTGGCCAAATGAAAATAGATTTAAATCTATTGGAGCTAAGCCCCGAAGGGGCTTAGCGACTCGGACTCGGACTCGGACTCGGGCTCGGACTCGGGCTTGGGCTTGGGCTAATGGGCTTTTGAGGCTTATTGTGGCTTTTTGATGGCACTTTGCACTTAGCACGACAGCTCGTCGCAAGGCGCATTGTGCGCTTTAGTTGCGCTCGTGCGCGAGCCTCTGCGCGGCCCTGCGTGGCGTGCGAGGCGTACGGAGCGTACGGGACGTACGGGTCGTACGGGTCGAGCGGGTCGAGTGGGCCGTTCAAATTATGTAACGTCTGCGGGTCTTGTGGGCTCAGATCCGGAAATGGCTCAGATCCAAAAAATCCGGATCTGGCATTAATCCAGGGCGTGCGTTCAGAATTTGAAAAGCCCACCTCGTGCCTATAATATCAGCAGCATCTCCTCTCTCCAGGGTTACAGAAAATAATCAGAGAATTTCCAGAGAGAGAGAGAAGTGCTGCTGCTATTCCGAGGAGTCGTCGACATTTTTGGCCAGCGTTCTAAAGTTCTCTTCGAACTTGCTGGTTCCTGGAGGCTTGTCCGTAAGGCGGATATAGCTTTGAGCGCCGATGATCTTTCACCCCAGCAGGCTTTCTTCTTCCTCTGTTGCCTTCGAGAATACCGTCGCTTCTCTTTAGAAGTTATACGGTTCTGTTGCCTTCGAGAAATATTACGAAATAATCTTTTTAGATTCTCGTAATACAACATCACCTTCTTTAGGGTGTTGTTGCTGGAAACATTGTCTTTACAATAGTTTCTAAAATCGTGTTTTTCCATCGATTGTTCGCCAAGGGACTAACATGTAAAACGTGTTTCAACCCTTCATAGACGGAAACTATGGTTCACGAATTATACCTGCGATGAGAAGAAGACGACAGTTTTCAGTAACCTCGAGCACTCAGTGACCCCAAGATCTTCTGTACGTATTCCATCCTCGGGTTGAACATCGATCTCCCAACCTTTTTCTTCCCTTGGCTATCCTCAATTTATCTTCACTCGTAATGAACGAATTAGAGAAAGATGCTCTTCTTAGGATACATATGACGGCCAGAGAATAGAGGGTATATATAGGCTACAACAGAGACTATGGGGAGAAATTAGGTTTAGGTCTCCTAACGGATCTAGGTATCCCGTGTTCAGCCCGAAGACACAACCAAGGCATGTTAACAATAGCTCGGTCCACTAAAGAGCTACTGTTGTACTACCTTCCTAATTCTAAATTACGTTTATGGGCTCCTTCTTATTGTATGCTTGTTTTATCTCTCCATGTTAAGATATCGAATGTTCGTCAATCAAAATAAGTTACTGACAACTACATTGATCGACATCTTTTATCCTTAAGTAGTACCACTCAACTTTTTTTGTCATGTCGGGTATAATCCACCTGCAGGATTTACATGACAATCCTTATGAGTTCCTTAAGGGGACATCATCAACCCAATACATCGGGACATGGATTCCTTTATAATCAACAGCCCATCATACACATAATATTATTACCCAAATAGGTTATTGACTTATTATGAATCTCACTCATTATGGATCTCACTCTTTTATGAATCAAAGTAATGCACACTACATATATATGTCTGTTATTATATCCGGATTAAGAGCACAAGCATCCATAATAACAGAGGTATTTATTCTCTTATATAGTCAGTACAAAGAGAACAACTTCAAGTGGTCATGTTCAATACACACAAAGTGCACTAGTATAAGCCTATAGTCAAGATAAACTAATGTCAAATTACACTACAACCTTACCAATGGTTTGTCCAAATCTATCTAGGTTGTGAACCATTTATATATTCTACAAGGGACTGATGATATAATCTTCTATGTGTCACCACACACCATATTATCTACAATGTAGAATATCAGACACTTGCATTAACATATAACAAATATAAAATGCCAACATTTGTCCATATGATTCTTATTCAAAAATAATAGGAAAATATAGTTAATACAAAAGTGATGCTTTTAGTATATAACCCTAACGCGGAGAACGATATTTCTTTCGATATTTGGCAGGCCGATAGAGCAACGCTCGGGAAGCATAATGTCAAACTCCTCCACAAATTTGACTAGGTCGGATGGGCCTCGAATTTTCAGAGACACGGTAGAAGAAAGTGACAGGACATGTATGAAGTTTTCTGTCTCCCATGCACCCTTATTTATAAGGAAAAAAGGGCTAACACTGCGTCTATGCGACAAACTATGCGGCTTCTGACTGATGAATAGGTCAAAGATAGTATTAAATCTGCATGATTTTTAGGGACTGAAATCTCGCTCATGCACTGACCACGCTTTGATCCAAGCGTCTATGCATAACAGACGCCTAGAATCTCATAAACAGTTCAAAAATCGAAGGAGATTTTAAAACTGACAGCCTTGACAGTGATCCTATGCCTCAAATATCACATACAGTTCAGAAATCAAGGGAGATTTCAAAACTGACAACGTAGCAGTGATCCTATATGTCCACAGTCTATGCGACAACGCTCTATGCACAAAGTTGATTTCTCTTTCATTCATCTTTCAAAGTATATAAAAAAAAAAGTTTTGAAAACTTTGAAGGGGGTCTTGTAGAAGCATACAAAATCTCAAGGTCCAAGTACATACTATATACATAGAAGCCTATGCGCTATGCGCTAGAAGCTATGCACCAAAGACATTGATTCTTCAGAAACAGACAACAACTTATGCGACATCTTTCAGAGTCCATGCGACATTCATTAGCCAAAGGCAATAAATTTTGGCACCATGCAGCAAAGGCTTGGACGCATACTGTCAAGTCACATAACTTAATCTACCACTTCGTACTTTGTGCAGGCGGCAGTTATGTAGAAGACGTCAACACTTACTTCAACTTTTTTCAATAGAACAATATCATGCGGCAGAAGCAATATGTGGCATGAATAGTATACGACAAAAGTATTATATTCTGTGTAGAGTTCGTATGCTACGTAGTCGCATGTCACGCAGCACGTCTCAATTAACTGAAGCCACATGGCGGCCTGACCATGACATGCGTGCATGTTCATCCTACGTACTCCATAAGACCTATGTGCTAGCAGTATCCTATGCACATAAGAGCAAAAAATAATGTTTTTTTAGTTCTTATGCGTGCATAGTCATTATAGTATGAATGAATATAAATAGATGGGACATGTGCTTCTCAGAGATCGAAGACATTCATACAGAAACTGATAAAAGGGCTTTTTGTATCAGAAAGCCTATTTGCTGCCAAATCTGCTAGTGAGCCAGAGTTAGCAAGTTGTTTTTAATCTTCGCATAGGATCATCAACGGAGTAAAGAAGTCAATCGCAGATTTAATATCCATCGCTCCCACGCCCCATGATCTTCTTTTTGTACTTAGAATTCTTATTGTAACTAGGATTTTCTTGTACTCTTCTTTGAAAGTTTAACACAAAAGTTTTCACATTTTTTGTAGCGAAAACAATAGAATCATATGGCTTTTGCAAACTACTTGTTTTTGTTAATCTTATACATGTGTAACTATTTGTTATATATAGTGAATATAAGAACATACATGAAACATATCATATATAAACTAAAGATGACTCTGCGTGTAAAGTACTTGTCTGGATGAATAGTTGAAATCGACATATTCGACAAGAACATACCGACACAAAAAGGGTCTAAATACTAGCCAACCTCGATCGGGCCCAAACACAGAACCAAATAGGTAGAAGTCATATAAGATACTCCATAGTTTCGACAAAGTTGAGAAATTATCGTTTTGGGTTCAGACATTATCCAAAAGCGGGCCCACAAAATCCATAAAATGGACCCAAATTAGTCTAAATCCAAAATCAATAAGTTTATATGAATTTAGAGTAAAATGATGCCACGTATCCAACGGTGATGTTGGATTCGAATTTCGGAAATCGGAATGACAACACACCATTTTGAAATCAAGAAATTTAATTTAAAACTTCATGTAAACCCCCAACATTAGATGTGAAAATGATATACCAAATTATCAAATTAGAAAATAAACTTTTACAAGTTTAAAGGAGGATATACCGGTTGTGCATTGGAGAAGGCAGTTCGCTAAACAAGAATACAGTGAGAAAGATATGAATCTACGAAGTTGACACTCCAAAACTATCACAAAATTTTCAGTAAATATCCAACTGGATACGAGTCAGACACGCCCAACCTACATTATTGTGAACAACGTTAGTCAGCTGTATAAACCTCATGTATAACCAAATGACAATATCGATCGCACTCATCACAACTACTAAGACACGTTCCCATATCATAATCACCACATCATCACACATATCACTATGCTTTAGTTTACATCTTTACAGTAGATGTCCGAAAACAAATCTGGTGAAAAGTAAGGTGAACACCTAAGCTATCATAGGTACAGTCATCCAACTACACAATAGGTACAATATCATATTAGTACTGAAATATAAATATATACATCAAGATCTATCATCCACTAGCTCTGGATCATGAGCTAAGTCATCTCCGGACTCTGCATCCCATCTCTGCCATCTGCTACTATCATCATGCCCTGTGGGCCATAGAAGCTAGGGTAGAGTCATCATCAGTCTCACCTGCAATATATCCAGTCAGAAAAAGAGCAAAGTATAACTCTAACAAGAAACAATATACAAAGTAAATCTGAAATGCATAAGTAATAATATGGACTAACCTGCAATACTGAACAACAATACAATAACTGAATAATGAGCAAGTCAATCAATGCAAGTGTGTTTGAAATACTATTTAGTATGTGACCGACTAGAAATCATAATAGTACAGTAAGTTGTGGCTTAATCGTACGTGAAGTGTACGATTAGACTATTCACAAGAACCTAGCTAAATGGGTATAGTCACATACTAGAAAATATTTTTTGCTTCTCGTAATACAATCAATAAGACATGATACAATCGTGCCAGTATCGTGTCCAATATGAAATCAGGAGCAATATAGAAATACAAAGTAAAGAGTTCAAGTCGGTATACTTGCCTTGGATATCCGTAGTAGGTCAAATCTGAGTCCTTGCTAGCTGTGTCAAAAGACATAAAATTCCTTAGATAATATTCTAAAATTTCCTATTTAAACATCTAATTATTTCCAAAACATGTTTCTAAAATCCAAAAATCATTACTCTAAATACGGTCATCCTACTAGGCTTAGCCAGATTGGCATAGCCCAATCCAGCTAGTTCTAAAACGTGGACCCAATCTAATTCATATTGGATCAAGCCAACAATTCTACAATTGCATCCGAATTCATTTTTGAAATTTTCTTTCCCCGTAGTTCGATGTCCAGTGTTCCTCGACTCACTGGACTCCGGACACAGTGTCCAGATACTGGCATAAACATCTCAGTATCCTCTAGTTGAGCTCTAGCTCGAATGGAACACACAAGTGTTTGTGCAAGAGACATGAATCTCTTTGAGTCTATGTCTCTGTGTCGCTCCGTCATTGCAGAAACAGAGTTCCACAAAGTAGTTTGTTATGACCCGCTCCCGAATATTCGGATACGTGTCGAACACATCCAGCCTACGCTATGAGACACATCGTAGTAAGCTGTTCAAAACATTTAATTATCTTCAAACTTATATTGAATCAAATTAATCACAACATTTATATCGAGATAAACTAGAAATAAGTCCAAAGATATCACTTAGTTACATTCCAAAAGCAAGGGTAAAGTGGAGACAAATCCAGCCAAATGAATGTAACTAGTTATTACAAACAAAGTTCAAATGCGAGATGTAAGCAAAGCTATAGGGTATTCCTAGCAGGGACATCCTCTGGGATGTGAGCTAGTGTATCAGTGGCAAGTCCATAGTATGAATTGCAAAGCAACTCCTCCTCGGTCCATTCACCTACAATGATCCAATCATGAATGGAGCAAAGTACAACCCTACATATTACGGTTACTGAAACATGTAATTGACAAGTATGGAAGACATGAAAAATAAGAAAATGACAACAAAAGTAATGTAATTACAACATGAAATAGCAGTTGAAATATGACAAATGTTATGAACATGTAAAGTGATTTAAAAAGTTAGTCAATATGTGATCGGCTATAATAGGAGAACATGTAACATGTAAATAAAGACAACTTGGGGATATCTTGGGGATATAACATTGACTACATATGCACGACGTGCAGTCAAGCTCGGATACATGTACTACACTACGGGCTTTGATCACATATTAACTAGACATTTCCCCAACCCATGCAAGTGTAAAAAAAAAGAAAAGTACAACTTGAAACATGTAAGGAAAGTACAACTTGAGGAATGCTAAAATACAACTTAAGATTCATGTAAAAAATAATTCGTAGGAAAGATAAGAAACGTGTCGTGAAGTCCAACATACAAAAATAGGAATCATGAATAGTAATATAAAGATGTAGTGTACTTGCCTTATTTTATCGAAAAGGTGATACTAGGATGATCGGTGTCCAGATTCCTCATACTGTGCAAAGGGACAACATGTTCTCAGTCTAAATAATCTCTAAGTTTAAGTGTTGTCTCAACTAAACTAACTATGACACGCTAAAAGTCTAACTATGGTAACATTAACCAAAGAACAAGTTGCTACGTAATACAAAATCTAAATCTATACATAAAAGCTATTAGAATAATAAGGTAAAGTAAATACAGACAAAAATGGATTTGTTTACTGTTAAAAAGTTATGGTTTACAATTTGTTTAAAAGAATTTTGTTATTAAAAAATAATTTATTTAATTAAAGGATAAAATACCATATCTAAAGTTGTGCTACAAAGTTACTCGTTTAAATACTTAGAGGCTTCAAAACATCATATTCATAATTGTCAAAATAGACTAAAAATGGACAACAAACAATTTTTATAATTTTTGCAACTAATTTTATAAATTAATTAAATTATAAAACAATATTTAATTTTAAATCCAAAAATACCCTAATTGAAATAATTAATTGTATGTCAAAACTACAGTAAAATTTACAAATAAATATACTACATTAATCTGCAGAAGGTGTACTAATTTATTATGAATTTTATTTTATTTTCCAACAACATTTAATATTTTCTAAAAATTAAAATACAAAAATACACAAAATTTTATTTTCAAACTTTTATTAAAATAAAATATAAATATAAATTAATTATTTTTGTAAACTTGATAATTAATTATATAAATTAACAACCATAATTAACATAATTTTAAACTAATTTTACAGTATTTAAAATATCAAAATACAATAAAATATACAGAAATACAATACTATATATTAAAAATACATTAATTAAATAAATATACTGTTAATAGGCACGATCCATAGCCTAATGGGTCCAACCCGTGTGAACAGTATGACTACTTATATTGTATTGTATATCATTTACATACTTAGAATATGATAGAAATCTAACAAAATAAAAAATAGTGCTTTAAAGGGGACTTGAACCATAGACCACATATACCATAACAAAACACTTAACCAACTAAGCTACAACAACAATTTGGTAACTAGGAAACATATACTCTATATATCTACACACGACTACGAGGGAGCCTTACAAGAACAAAAAGGAACGAGAAAACTCACTTACCAAACGTGATCGTTGTGCTCGCTCGGTCTGAAAAGCTACTGGATTGATTTGCACGAATTGTACATTTAAATAGATAAGCCAGGAGCAACAGGTAGGCTGGTCTCTATTAAATAGATATGTATTTTAAAATAAATGGGATATGAATGGTTTTAGATAGTAAGAAGTCATAATTGGTTTACAGTTTTAAGTTTAAATGACCATAGATATGCTTGCATGCATGTATTAAATGGTAAGAAGCCATGATATCTATTTGCAGTATTAAATAGATATGTGTTCTAAGTTTAAATGGCAAGAAGCCATGATTGATTTTCATGCATGTACATTTTTTTATAGTATTCCTTATTTATTATCTTCCGTTTCTTGTTTTAAACCAACAACTCGCTTTATTTCCTTTCATTGCTGACTTGAATTTCCTTTTGCAACTTTTGCAAATAAGCCCTCCCCTTTATTGGTATTTACTCATAAGCCATAAAATCCTATGTATGTATTATCTATATGCATTCTAACCTACACTTAATAACTAATCACTTATTTCCTAATTACTTAATTATACTTAATTACAATTTAATATTTTTATTTACACTAATAAAACTCAACTAATATAAAACTTATTTTAGTTTAAAGAATTTATATAACAAGAACATATTTATAAGTTGCTCTTAATAAATTTATTTAAGCACAAAAATTGTAAAACCCTAATTTATTTAATTTTAAAAAATTAAGGAGTTATAAAAGTTCTCTACTGGAAAAAATTTGTCCCCGAAATTTCCAAGGACAGGGTACATAAAATCATACCTGAAAAAGGTAGGGATATTCCTTCCTCATCTTATTCTCTTTCTCCTAAGTCGACTCTCCCGGAGAGTGATGCCTCCATGCAACCCGGACCAAGGGTATAACAGTATTTCTCAACCTTTTCTCCCTTCAGACATGTATAGGCCACCACTAAAAATATGTCACGACCCGCTCCCGAATATTCGGATATGTGTCGGACACATCCAGCCTATGCTATGAGACAGCGTAGTAAGCTGTTCTAAACCTTAATTATATTTAAACTTATATTGAATCAGATTAATCACAGCATTTATATCGAGATAAACTAAAAATAAGTCCAAAGATGTCACTTAGTTACATTCCCAAAGCAAGAGTTAAGTGGAGCCAAATAAATGTAACTAGTTATTACAAACCAAGTTCAAATACGAGATGTAAGCTAAGCTATAGGGTATTCCCCAGCAGAAATATCTCTAGGATGTGAGCTAGCATATCAGTGGCAGGTCCATAGTATGAATTACAAAGCAACTCCTCCTCGGTCAATTCACCTGCAACGATCCAATCAGAAATGGAGCAAAATACAACCCTACATCTTATAGTTACTGAAACATGTAATTGACAAGTATGGAATACATGAAAAATAAGGAAATGACAACAAGAGTAATGTAATTACAACATGAAATAGCAGTTAAAATATGACAAGTATTATGAACATGTAAAGTGATTTGAATAGCTAGTAGACATGTGATCGGTTATAATAGTAGAACATGTAACATGTAAATAAAGACAATTTGGGGTACGACATTGATTACACGTGCACGATGTGCAGTCAAGCTCGGATACATGTACTACACTACGGGCTTTGATAACATATTAACTAGACATTTTCCCAACCCATGCAGTGTAAGAAAAGAGAAGTACAACTTGAAACATGTAAGAAAAGTACGACTTGAGGAATGCTAAAATACAATTTGATATTCATGTAAAGAATAACTTGTAGGAAAGATAGGAAATGTGTCACGAAGTCCAACATGCAAAATAGGAATCATAAATAGTAATGTAAAGATGTAGTGTACTTGCCTTATTTTACCGAAAAGATGATGCTAGGATGATCGATGTCCGGAGTCCTTACACTTATAAAGGGACAACTTGTCCTCAGTCTAAATAATCTCTAAGTCTAAGTATTGTCTCAACTAAACTAACTATGACATGCTAAAAGTCTAACTATGGTAACATTAGCCAAAGAACAAGTTGCTACGCAACACAAAATATAAATCTATACATAAAAGCTGCTAGAATAGTAAGGTAAAGTAAATACAGACAAAAATAGATTTGTTTACTAAGTTAAAAAGTTATGGTTTACAATTTATTTAAAAGAATTTTGTTATTAAAAAGCAATTTATTTAATTAAATGATAAAATATCGTATTTAAAGTTGTGCTACAAAGTTGCTCGTTTAAATACTTAGAGGCTTCAAAACATCATGTTCATAATTTTCAAAATAGACTAAAAATGGACAGCAAACAATTTTCATAATTTTTGCAACTAATTTTATAATTTAATTAAATTATAAAACAATATTTAATTTTAAATCAAGAAATACCCTAACTGAAACTAATTAATTATATGTCAAAACTATAGTAAAATTTACAAATAAATATACTACAGAAAAAGTACTAATTTATTATGAATTTTATTTTATTTTTCAACTGCAATTAATATTTTCTAAGAATTAAAATACAAATAAAAAAAATTTATTTTCAGATTTTACTAAAATAAAATATAAATTAAATATTTCTGGAAAATTGATAATTAATTATCTAAATTTTTTTAACTAATTTTACAGTATTTAAAATATCAAAATACAATAAAATACACAAAAATACAATACTATATATATTAAAACTGGAAATTGCTGAGAAATCCAATTTCGTGGTTGGTTTGTATGAAAAACCCACCCACAGGATGGATTTTATGAAATGCCCAAAATTATTTATTTTCACGTTAAATATTCCAAGATTCCCTTTAGATGCTCTGTATTTACAAAATTACCATCTTTATAATACCATAATTACCCTTCGCACAAACTCAGATTTGGATTGCGATTTTCGTCTTCTTCTTCTTCTTCACGAGTGATCTGAATTCCATTGCTCTCATCTTCAGTAGAGATCGCAAAGATCGTTCGTAGTACACTGTGCTTTTCTTCAGTCGAACTCCAATCATCGCTCATTATCATCATCATCATCATCGTGGAGAGATTTGAAGTTTTTTGGCAATTAGGTCAATTGTGGAGAGAAGATCTTCTTCTTTTCCATAAGAGTTAGCATCGCTTTGAAAGAAGAACAAAAACTCTTAAATTTTTGTTCCTGACAAATTTTTTTTCACAAAAAAAGGTTTTAGGTTTCTATCGACTGTTCTCCATCATTCTCCGTGTTAAAATTACGAAAAATGACCATTTTTCGTGCTAAAATCACGGAGAATGGCTTTATCCATGTCAAAATGATGGTGAATGACCATTCTCCGTGTTAAAATGACGGAGAATGGTCATTCTCCGTGTTAAAACCATGGAGAATGGCCATTCTCCGTGTTAAATTGACGGAGAATGCCTTATCCATGTTAAAATGATGGAGAATGGCCATTTTCCGTGTTAAAATGACGGAGAATGGTCATTCTCCGTGTTAAAACCATGAAGAATGGTCATTCTCCGTGTTAAAATGACGGAGAATGATCTTATCCATGTCAAAATGATGGAGAATGGCCATTCTTCGTGTCAAAATGACGAAGAATGGCCATTCTCCGTGTTAAAATGACAGAGAATGGTCATTCTCCATGTTAAAACCACGAAAACCACGGAGAATGGCCATTCTTCGTGTTAAAATGACGAAGAATAGCCTTATCTATGTCAAAATAATGGAGAATGGTCATTCTCCGTGTCAAAATGACGGAGAATGGCTATTCTTCGTGTTAAAATGACAGAGGATGGTCATTATCTGTGTTAAAACAACGGAGAATGACCATTCTCCGTGTTAAAATAACAAAGAATGGCTCCGTGATAAAATTACTAAGAATGGCCATTCTCCTTTATTTTAATACGAAGAATGGCTATTCTTGGTCAATTTAACAAGGAGAATGGCCATTCTCCATGGTTTTAGCACGAAGAATGGCCATTCTTCGTGTTAAATTGACGGAGAATGGCCATTCTCCGTCATTTTAACACGGAGAATGGCTATTCTTGGTCAATTTAACAAGGAGAATGGCCATTCTCTGTGGTTTTAGCACGGAGAATGACCATTCTCCTTGTTAAATTGATGGAGAATGACCGGAGAATGACCATTCTCCGTCATTCTAACACAGAGAATGGCTATTCTTTGTCAATTTAACAAGAAGAATGGCCATTCTCTGTGGTTTTAGCACGTAGAGTGGCCATTCTTTGTGGTTTTAGTACGGAGAATGGCCATTCTCTATGATATTACCACGGAGAATGATCATTCTCCTGTATTTTATGGCCAGTTAAAACTTTGAAGGGTCATAACTTTTGACTGGGAGGTCGAAATGAGGTCCGGTTTGTCGCAAAAGGAGCGTATTTTCGAGGAGTTGGAGATTAACAAATATTTTGTTAGTCGGCCTTTTGAAATTTTAGAATCGCAAAAAAATGATGTTTGGACCTCCTTTTTAACAGTTTTACCGTTTGTCGACCTTTTCGAAAATTTTCGACGAGTTTTCGAAGTAAGGTTTGAAGATTTTTGAGAAGAAAACCTAGATTCGAAAGTGAGCAGCGTATGGAAGAAGAGGAAGTATCGAAACATTTTTTTAAGGATAGTTTTGTGGGTGTTTTCAATAAATTAGAAGGAAGGGCAAAAAGGTCATTCGGAACCCCATTTATATATTTTTTGCTAATTCTGGGCACGCGATGAAATGTTATTGTGCGGTGGATTTTTCATAAAACTTTTTCATTTTTTGGACATTTCATAAATTTTTCCATATTAAAAATACATTAATTAAATAAATATACTGTTAATGGACCCGATCCATAGCCTAATAGGTCCAACCCGTGTGAACATGGCTACTTATATTATATTGTATATCATTTACATACTAAGAATGTGATAGAAATCTAATAAAATAAAAAAATAGTGTTTTAAAGGGAACTCGAACCATAGACCACATACCATAACAACAATTTGGTAACTAGGAAACATATATTGTATATATCTACATACGACTATAGCCCGAGGGAGCCTTACAAGAACAAAAAAGGATCAGAACAACTCACTTACCAAACGTGATCGTCGTGTTCGTTCGGTCGGAAAAGCTACTGGATCGATTTGCACGAATTGTACATTTAAATAGATAAGCCAGGAACAACAAGTAGGCTGGTCTCTATTAAATAGATATGCATTTAAAAATAAATAAGATATGAATGGTTTTAGATGGTAATAAGTCATAATTGGTTTACAGTTTTAAGTTTAAATGGCCATAGATATGCTTGCATGCATGTATTAAATGGCAAGAAGCCATGATATCTATTTGCAATATTAAATAGATATGTGTTCTAAGTTTAAATGGCAAGAAGCTATGATTGGTTTTCATGCATGTACGTTTTTTTATAGTATTCCTTATTTATTATCTTCCGTTTCATGTTTTAAACCACCAGCTTGCTTTATTTCCTTTCATTGCTGACTTGAATTCCCTTTTGCAACTTTTGCAAATAAGCCCTCCCCTTTATTGGTATTTACTCATAAGCCATAAAACCCTAGGTATGTAATATCTATACGCATTCTAACCTACACTTAATAACTAGTAACTTATTTCCTTAATTATACTTAATTATCCTTAATTATACTTAATTACAATTTAATATTCTAATTTACACTAATAAAACTTATTTTAGTCTAAAGAATTTATATAACAAGAAAATATTTGTAAGTTGCTCTTAATAAATTTATTTAAGCAAAAAAAAAATAAAGAGTTACATAGTTCAAGGAGAAATGAACATGAAATCAAACCTGTATTGAGTCATTGTAACACCCAGTCCCCAAATATGTAGGACTATAACATACATGCCAGCCGTGTAATAAATATACGTAAGCTATAAATGCAGTATAATCACGGCCAACTAAATCTCATCCACAAAATAAATGAATAAAAGATATTATAAATCAAATATGAATTTGTCATTGTACATGTAGTTGGGTGGAGAAAAATCTACTACCAACTTTAAGAAGAAGGGAATAACAAAATAAGGCGTGCAAGCAGCAAAGTTGATCCAAGAGCATGTCCTCTTCGATAGAAAAGAGAAGACTACGATCTTGGTTAGAATACATGTAAAAAGTCACAAAAACACGCACCTAGAGAAATGACCAGGTTCTCAGATGGACGTAACAAGATACATATAAATATGCCATATGAACTGAATATAAAATATGTCACAAAGTCACAAGTAAAAGTAAATAGTCCAAATCATGATACGACCCAATATCCCATCATCGAAACAGTAGACTACCCCTACAACCAAACAAGGATAAGGGGTAGCACACTATTCCGTGATGTGATACTATCCTATGCTACTATTGGAATGAAAGGTGACATGACATCAACTAAGGTCACCTAATCATTCTATCGTGTTCATGTAGTTAAGAACAAACCTTCAATGCATGGGCACTCTGGCTATAGTGGGATTGGTATGCCCCCCCTCATTGGACACCAGGGATCTCAAAGTATGACATTCCTCAAACAACAGAGGCCAGCAGGATCAGGAAAAATAAGGGGTATTAGGATCGTATCTCCAGCAGAGCTTCCGAGTACAAAAGGGAAGTGCATACTCGGCCCATATGCTAAGGAACTATTCTTCCTACCTTATGCACCTATCTAAGTCGTATCCACGACATGTACCTCTACTAACTACTAAGTCTCCTAACATGCCTCTATTAGCAGTTAAATCTAACGCATGTGCACGGGTAATCAACCAACACACAAGTACATCAATATGCTACTTATCGCTCACACATATCTCGTGGTACAACTGTGTCAAAGTTTATGAAATGCTTACTGACAAACGGTAGTCCCTTAACTCTAGGTCCATATGCATAATTTAAAGACAAGAATGAAAATACGACTAGCATTTGTATCATGTATAACTGGAAGCATAGTAAAGTAAACTATAAATAGTAAACAGAGATGCAACTGGATAAACTAGAAATAAACATATAGTAAATATGCAGTAACTGACAATAAAGATGCAAATAATTATAAGTAGCAAATATGGCAGGTATCTTGCCTGGTATTGGACCTGGTATGGTGCGATGATCATGACTGCAAAAAATTGACTTAGGTGTTACAACTACGCAAGATGGCCTCCGATGATGGCACAAAATGTTCCATCGAGTCCAAAATAGTTAAATTAGCTAGGATTGACATAAGGAAGTCCAGTATTGACAAGAAAATAGGAATAATGGGATTAGTCACGGACATGATGATAATTGAAGAAATTGGCGTAAATAATACTTATACTATTCTAGAAAAATATTTATATCATTTGAAAACTATATTTTATTATCCCAAAATATTTATAAGTAGTTATATATAAAAATCGTTTTAGGTTAACAACTATAATTTACTAGTAATTTTTTTTTCATAAATACTTGAAAATATGGAAAAAACGATTTAGGCCAAAAATTCCAAGTTTCTTAAAATAAAATTTAGGTAGGAAGCTATATTTTAATTAGTCAAAAATAAATATGTGAAAAGACTAGAAAAATCATTGTATGACTTGGAACCTACCTTTTAGTAATCAAAATATTTTTAGAAAAATATAAAATACCAAAGTAATTTTTGGGCAAAAACTATTCACAATATCATAGGATTAATATCATATATTTTTGGGTTTCCCACTATAACTTAAAATAAATATAGAGCCAAGCCTAACCGTAACAATAACAAAATATAAATTTTAAAGTTTACAAATACCAAATAATACTAGGGTTATTTTGTATAAGGGTACCAGGTTTAGAACGTAATTAGACTTTGGGTACTGGATTTATCCGTTTTAGAGTTTGGGTACTCGAAATTATTAGTGACAAACTTTCGTCATTAAAAGTCTCATTTTGTCACTGAAAGCCCAGTTTTGTCAATAAAATGTGTCACTAAAATTTTTCGAGTACCCAAAGTCTAAAATGGACAAACCCAGTACCCAAAGTCTAATTTGGTTATAAATCTGGTACCCTTATACAAAATAACCCATAATACTATAAGTCATTTATACAAATATATATAATGTATACTAATGGTGTTAATAATAATAATAAAAATAAAAATAAAAATAATAGTAATAATAACAGATAATAATAATAAAAACTTATGGCAGTCTTCTCTTTGTTGTTAACAAAAGGAATCAAAAGAAATAAAAGAGAGAAAGAAACTGAGGGAGAGAGGAGAAGAAAGTGAGCGGAGAGGTGAGGAGAGAGAGATCGGGAGGAGAAGTGGAGAAGATGAGGGAGAGAAGCGAGGAGATCAAGAAAGAGGGCTGGGGATGAGGCTTACCAGCTCGGAGTGCTCGGTGGTGCGGAGCCGGAGGCGCAGACGCCGACGCTGGTGGCACAGCCCAACGACGCTAGAGAAAGGGCGGTGGAGGTTCAACGAGGAACATGCGAGCACACGATGGGCTGGAGGAAGCGGAGGGTGACTGTGCCATATTCGCCAGACGGTCACGACAGTCTTGGGAGGGGAGCACGGTGGTTAGGGGGCGGCGACAGTCGAAGATCATGTTAGGGTTTTTGATGATTTCTCTTTTTGGGATAATGGTGGTGGCAGTAATGGCTGAAGTGGCCGGAGTTGGGGTGGAGGGCTTCGGCAAAATCTGTCGCGGGGTCGCCGGGTTGGGTGCTGTCGTGCGGACGGAGATGGGTTTTGGTGGGTCGCCGGCACCGATGATGGTGGTGGTGGTGGTGCTTTAGTAGCGGTGGTGTTGATGACAGAGGAAGGGAAGGAGTGGTAGTGGTTGGGCTAGGTGATGGTAGATGCGGTGGTGAGAGGTGGCAGTAGGCAGCAACAGTACAGAGGGGTTGCGGGCTCATCGAGCACGATGACTGTGGGGTTGCCGGTGGATGGGGGCACGGTCAGGGGGTGCCAGGAACTACGGCTGTGCCGCTGGTGATGGGATCAGTGGTTGGCTGAGTCATGCCGTGCTGGATGCGACCAAGTTTAGGGTTAGGATTTGTTGGATAGTACGTGTCCTGCAAGACACGGATACGAGGAATTTTTGGGGTTTTGAATCGTGTCCGGCGTGTCGGACACGAGGGTGTTGATGTCGTATATTTGTATTGGAATTTGAAAATAGTGAAAGATACCTGGGGTCGGACCCGAGGCCAACGTAGGCAGACACATAGAAGATGGACACCGACACGATATACATACACTAATTTGGGTAGAAATTTTGGGTTATGGGATTTCTATAAAAGAGTAAGGAGTCTCTTCTTATATAGGAGGTGGAGGCTACTAGTTAGATAAAGATTAAGAAATTTAAATCCCCATTAGATAATTCACCATTTAATTTAAATCGATTTAAAATCATTTCGATAGAATCCAATCCAATTTTAAACTAGATAATTCTATTTTTAATTTAAATCAATTTAAAATCGAAGTCAGTAAAATCTAACTCCAATCACAATAAATATTTAATCATTTAAAATTCCTCTTTATAAATAAATAAAAACAATTTCAAATAAATTAAAAATACTTTTCATAATAAAAATATAAATCCATGTAACTTTTTCAAAAAGCAACATTTTATAAAATATGCATGAATTTATTTTCATGTATCTTGAATGCAAATAGTATATTTACATAAAATATTATTATTTAAATTAGTACTTATACTTTTTCAACAAATAAAATAGCCTTTTTATGATAATAAAAAATTTATAAAGTTTGACTAAAATCCGGCGGGACATATTTTATATACAAAAAAAATCTACCTTATATTATTCCGAAGATATACTTATTTTCGATAAGAAGAAAAATCTATAATAAAATCTTGGTATAAATATATACTTCACATATACTTATTCGCACTCGACATACAAATACCAAAAAGTAAAACAACTACCAAAATAAAAAAATAAAAAAATAAGGGTTTATTTAGGAGGTTTTCATCCTACCCAACTTACAAGAATTTCGTCCTCGAAATTTAGGAATAACTAGGGTAGATAAGTTTGAGGATGTTTCACTTAACAAAAATGCCAGAAAAATTGGCTTTTGAAAATAAAACGAGAAAAAGTACAAGAAGTACAAATTTGATTCTGGAAAAGTATTGCTATGGAAGTCTGATCTGTAAATGATCACTTTGTTCCTTGGACCATACGATGATGATGAAGATCGCTGCTTGAAGTTGAACAATTGGAAGAACTAAGTCACCAGAAAGGTATCGACGCACTTGGGCACTGATGGCGAGGCCGAATGCTTTCCTGCTTTGCTTCACTCTGTTCTGAAAGAAAGGTTAAAGAAGAATGCTCTGGAGAATCAAAATCTCTGAGTTCTAGTCTCTCTATTCTCTCTTCTCCTGTCTCTGTCTCTGTGTGTGTCTATCTCTGTGAGAAAAATAAGTCTATTTATAGACTTGGGCTCCCGTGCGTAAAAACTCAGCAAAAGTTTCGTCTTTACGCTAACAACTGCCACCCATGACCAAAGTCATCCTCTGCATACGTTGACACGTGTCCCATCATTTCAGTAAGAATAGGATGCACGTACATACGTTCTTCGAGATGTATGGTATGAAAGCCATGTAGGCAAATCACGTTCCAAATTGGTCAGATAAATAGGGCGTAAAAACATCCCCAATGTACTCTGAGCGTAAAGCAGTAGACTAGGCGTAAAATAACTCTGACATAGACTTCCCACGTAAAGTGGTTGTTAAATAACCTTGAGCGTAAAAGTAGCTCAAATAGACTTTATGCACACGTCAACTTTGAGTGCAAAAACTCATATAGTCTCCATGCGTAAAAGAAGTCACACTATGAGCGTAAAGTAGCTCAGTCCACGTACTAAACGACAACATTGGTCTCTGTATAAAACAAATCCCTTCGAATTCTGTGGTATATGCCATCATTAATATCTTCATGTCAGACTTTGCATTAAATGCAAGACTTGACAGCTTTGTCCAGCGTAAAAGTGGCTAGCCTGTCCTAGGCGTAAAACCCTTTGCTTGACCCTGGCGTAAAAATGATCAGCCTGCTTTAGGCGTAAAATAATTATCTTGAGTGGAATGATCCGTCTCTTTGACTCATTCTATGAAGCACTTTTTACGCTCCTACAGAGGAGATACAAGAGTTTCTAAATGCTAAAACATGATCAAAATTTAAGCAAAGAGTCGAAAACAGAATTCAGCGAAAGAAGGTAATTGAATAACTAAAATTTTAGAGAACTATAAAAAAATCATGGATATAGTTTAGAAATTGATCGTATACGTGACATCCCAATCAACATCTAAATTTGATCAAGGCTAATCCCATAAATGTGTAACCTCACATAGGTAATATGATCAAAATTTATATTTGTTCTTCAATACCGTCATAATTGTCAAAATTGTGGTTAAAAAGAAAATCACCAATGTTGCCTTACCAATACTCACACCTTCATCTAATTTATTTTTGCTTTCTCAAAATTTATATTCTATAAAATCTTTATTTCCTTGAAACACAATTTCCTTTTCTTTTGATTCTATTTGATAACTACCCTCAAAATTTAATCTTAAAAAAAAACTATTCTTTGAAGCATACTTAAAAAAATTCATCTCACAAAATTTTGATTTCCAAAAGTATATATATATATATATATATATATATATATATATATATATATATATATATATATATATATATATATATATATATATATAATCCGATATCTCATAATAGAAATTCGATAAGTCCAAACTTCGAATTTAGTAAATCTCTAATCTTCTTCTTCCAACATATCTGTACAAATTTATCTTTCTTCTTTCTTAAGCTAAATTTCGCCTTTCATAATCTCTTCGAAATTGAAATTCAATAAACCTTCTAATCAATTTAGTCAAAGTAGAAATCAACTCATCTTAATAAGAACTCATATCCATCACAATTTTTTTTTATTTTTTTCAACACTTGATTTATCTCGAAGTACTAATTTTTGTCAACCGAGGAGTCTAATCACCTTTGATCTTATCAATAAAATCACAGTCCTCAATTTTATCTAATAGGGTTTATGCCTATCTTATACCTCATAATCGCATAATCATCTTAACCAACTATACTATTAATCTCCTCTATGGGGTTTTCTAATATAGTTCCGTATAACTGAAGGGTGTCATGATCCAATTTTCATTTTCGCACAAGGAAATCATATAAGAAATAAGGTTTGCATGAATTATGGAGGAGTTTAAGGAAAAATTCTTAATGAGCGAAGCAAAATAGTTGGAAGAAAAAATATGGTTAGGTTTAATGATCGTGGTAGGGTTTGGGTAATGAGTGAGGGCTTGCTAATTATCGCACGAATAAAAGATGCATGGGCTAAGAAAAATAAGGTAAAAATAATTAGAGACTCACGTGACATGGTTCCTTGAGAGAAGATAGTACGCTAGTCGTCTAGGTTGGGGGTACAATTAAAGGAAAGATTTCTAATCATTCTCAAGTTTCAATGATTAGAAGGGTCATGATAATAGATCTAGGATCGAGGAAAGGACGAGTAACTCAAGATGATGATATAGTCTTTTGGCTTGGCCGATGTCTAGCTATACTTGTGTATATACAACTATCATGGCCATAGATGATATGACAACTAAGAGGAATACTTTGTGTCTAGTCATTAAGCAGGAGCGTTCATTTTTTCGAAATAGGTAAAGACAAAAATAATAAAGAGTTCAAGAAAGATGTGATCGTATACAAATATGGGGTTCAAAGGAGATGAAATAGTTCAAAAAGAGTTGTCAATGCAGTTGCGAATGAGATCCTCGAGGACAAGTATATTTGTTAACTATATCTCAATCCACGTAAAATAATTATACGAAGAGTGAATCAAGTGCACTATGGTTGATCAGACCATAACACACCGATTCTAATTAGACAATATGTTAGTGGGTGCATCCAATAAAACATATGTCCTGAACAAGCTCGATAAAAGAATAATCTTACAAAAACTAGGCTACAATAGCGTTGTTAGTCAAGATAGTCCAAAATATAAGTACGTGAGATTGCGATGAAAGAAGTATAAATAGTTCAAGTTCCTTAAGAATCTAAGTCTCGTCGAGTGTTTGTGCCTCTATAGTTATTCTACTGTCTTCTTCTCTAAGGCTTTGCTTGACCCAATGGGGTATGGACCTCTAAGCTATATAGTCTAGGTAATCCTCTTAGTATCCTCTTTAATGGGTCATAAGAACAAAGGGAATACTAGATTGTGAGACATTCTACCCAACTTATAAGAGTTCAACTAGTAGTGTGATTGAACAATAGAACATATATACCTAGTACGAGTCATCTTCCTAACCTCTATCAAGCACGAAAGAAAAAGAGAAGATTTACGGTAGAAGAGGGGTCAAGCAAGATGCAATTCAAGGCAGTCAAATGAGAGTTCAAAAATGGAATCAAGGAAGGAGATCAAGCTTGTGGATGAGATCCTAGACTCTAATCCTATATGCAGGCTTGCTTGGTATAGTCATGTAACCAAACAATTTATTTATTGATCTGCATGAGCCACCACAAAAATATGTAATGCTCCAGTCCCAAAATACGTAGGACTAGAACGTATATGCTAGTCGTATAATAAATATACGTAAGCTATAAATGCAGTATAATCATGGCCAACTAAATCTCATCCACAAAATAAATGAATAAAATATATTATAAATCAAATATGAATTTGTCATTATATATGTAGTTGGGTGGAGACAAATCCACTACCAATTTTAAAAAGAAGGGAATAACAAAATAAGGCATGCAAGCAGCAAAGCTCATCCAAGAGCATGTCTTCTTCGATAGGAAGGAGAAGACTACGATCTTGGCTAGACTACCTGTGAAAAGTCACGAAAACACACACCTGAAGAAATCACCAGGTCCTTAAAGGGACGTAACAAGATATATATAAACATGCCATATAAATTGAATATAAAATATGTCACAAAGTCACAAGTAAAAATAAATAGTCTAAATCATGACACGGCCCAATATTCTATCATAAAAATAGTGGACTACCCCTACAACCAAACAAGGACAAGGGGTAGCACACTATTTTATGATATGACACTATCCTATGCCACTATTGGAATGAAGGGTGACTTGACATCAACTAAGGTCACCTAACCATTCTAATGTGTTCATAAAGTTAAGAACAAACCTTCAACGCATGGGCACTCTAGCTACAGTAGGATTGGTATGACCCCCTCTATTAGGCACCAGGGACCTCAAAGCATAACATTCCTCAAACATCAGAGGCCAACAGGATCAGAAAAAATAGGGGGTATCAGGACCGTATCTCCAGCGGAGCTTCCGGATACAAAAGGGAAGTGCATATTTGGCCCATACGCTAAGAAACTGTTCTCTCCATCCTATGTACCTATCTAAGTTGTATCCACGACCATATGCCTCTACTAACTGCTAAGTCTCCTAACATGCCTCTATTAGCAGTTAGACCTAACGCATGCGCAGGGGTGATCAGCCAACACGCAAGTACCTCTATATGCTACTCATAGCTCACATATATTTCGTGGTACAACTGTGTCAAAGTTTATAAAATGCTTACTGACAAATGGTAGTCCCTTAAATCTTGGTCCATTTGTATAATTTAAAGACGAATGAAAATATGACTAGCATTTGCATCATGTATAATTGGAAGCACAGTAAAGTAAAATATAAACAGTTAACAGAGATACAACTGGATAAATTAGAAATAAACAGATACTAAATATACAGTAACTAACAATGAAGATGCAAATAATTATAAGCAGTAAATATGGCAATGTATCTTGCGTGGTAATGGGCCTGGTGTGGTACGATGATTATGATGGCACGAAATTGACTTTGATGTTATAACTACGCAAGATGGCCTCTGTAAGCCCCCTAAATTTTTACTATAATTTTTTTTTATTTTAGTTATTTAATTCGGTATTGGTTTTAATTTTGGTATCGTACGTCGAGGCGAATACGTAAAGACGTAAATATGAAGTATTGTATTTATATTATTTGCCTTGTAAATATAGAAATAGATTTTTGTTTCAATATATAGTATAAGTAAATATTTCATATCAAAAGAACATCCCACGATATTTGCCAAAAACTTTATTTTTACTCTTATGAAAGATTATTTTATTTCTTGTAAAAAAAAATAGTAGTAATTTAGAAAACTATTGTTTGCCATTAAAATTGTTTGATTACAAATTTCAATACAAACAGAACAGTGTTACAATATAGGACTTAGATGTAGTCCTAGGAGTACACTTTTGTTTATCTGGGTCCCTTGTACCGATGGAGCGAGTGCTAATGCGTTGACTCCGTTGACGAGCTGACGACGGTTATCGGTTCTCTGAAGGTTTGGATTGCTCTGGGTGCTGGAGCTTGCTGAAAGGAGGAAGACGTTGAGTGTTTGTATCTGCCTCTCTGGTGATATGTTCCTTCGTTGGGTGTTCTCTGTGTTATCCGTGGGTGAGAAGGAAATGATCCTTCTATTTATAGATGGGCAGGTTGGCTGCTCATGCGCGCATATGTAGGATGCGCCGGTGCGTGGGGACGCCACGTGGAGATTGCTGATGGAGGCGCATGGATGATGCACCCTGATCGAGGGGTTGAATTCTTTATACTGCTGTTGTGAGCCGACACGTAGCAGAGAAGAGGATCTTTTTGTTGCTGAGATCTTGGGTGAGTTGAGTCAAAGGACACATGTCGTCGACTTAAAGCTCGGAGATCTCGGATTTGATGGGGAATGATCTGGTGGGATACGCCTAGGACTGGGCGCATGAGAAGACTTTGGCTCGTAACCTTTATGAGTCACGAACCATTCTGGGTGCATGGCTTTTGAGGCGCATGCAGGCGACCTTCCTTCTGTCTTTTGGGATCAGAGAGAAGTCTAGGGCGCATGGCTTTTGAGGCGCATACAGAGCTTCAAATGGAGACTTTTCTTCTGTCTTTAGGGATCAGTGAAGAGTCTGAGGCGCATGGCTTTTGAGGCGCATACAGATTTGGACGCATGGCTGCAGAGGCGCATGCGGGTGGTTGAGTGGCCACGTGGCAGTAGCCGTCGGAGTAAAGTCATGATGATGCTGACGTTGCCGATGCTTCGTTTTCTGAAAAAGCTATCAACTGTTCAGACTTTGGGAGGTGTGCTGCCAACTCTGTCAGTTCAGCATTTAATGTTTCTAACATTCGATGGACAGCTGAGGGGGCGCGTCGATTGGCATTCCACTGGGTATGGGGACGCATGGGGGCGCATCCTCTGTGATGTGCTTGGTACTGAAGGGTGCGTCTGTGTGATGCACCTGAAGTCGAAGGGCGCGTGCGGCTGTTTCGTTCCTCGAGTGCTTTAAATAGCCGTTTGGCTGAATTCGAGGCGTCCGGTTCATCCATTTAATGCAAGTTCATTGCACGGAATTCGGAGAGCCATCTACCTGGTGTGTGGGTTTGATCTGCCCGGCCTATAAATAGTGGCATGGAGAGAAGGTTTGCTTCTCGTTCTCTCACGTACTTCCAACATGAACTTGGGTACTCGAGTGCATTCTGTTGACGAAGTGCTCCCGAGGGTGAAGATGAGACGCCATGTCGTCATTGATGCACTTGAAGGTGACTGTTACATCCAAAAGACAGAGTCGAGAGCTTTCGAGGCAGGCGAAAGGTACCTGTTGCATCCAAAGATAGGGATGCTCGAGCCTCGTTTTCGTTGTGCAGGAAGAGCCGTAGATCAGAATTATGGGGCTAGGCTCTTTCTTCCTTCAAAGTGGGTGTTGCCCACTCTGGTTGTGTTGAAAGCTGCTCCTTTAGCCGTATTTCGATTACGGTCTTCCTTGGTCTTTGGAGGCTCTTTCGAAGCCTCCCCTGGCCATAGACTTGCGGTGCTCTTCTCTTCCTTGGTTTGAGGAGACCTGCCTCCAGCCAGAGGGTTAAATGCTTAATTAGTCATAACATTTATCAGATGAGCCTGGCTGGAAGAGCGGCACATAACTGGGCTGCTGAAGGGATGCACATAACTGGGGATGCACATAACTGAGCTGCTGAAGGGATGTGCCCTGCTGAGTACGCATGGCGAGATGCACCCGGTTGAAGGTATATGGTGACTGCTGTGCCTGTCTGGAGGCGTATGGTGACTGCTGCGCCTGTCTTGAGGCGCATGGTGGCTGCTGGCCGTAGACTTAGGATCTTTCCTTTGTAGAAATTCTCCTTTGTATAACCTTCTCTAGACATGTAATAGACTTTTATGTATAAATAAAAAATCCTCTTTCAAATGTCTATATTTGTTGATTTTGTTGTGAAGTATTTTGTCCGAGCTCTGGCGTATGTAGTGTCTGGTGCATGGGCTTTCTGGTTGTAAAATTCCATGCTTCTACAAGACCCCCTTCAAAGTTTTCAAAACTTTTGGATAAGTTTTGGAATACTTTGAATAAGAAGCATGGAGGTCAGGGCACATGACTGTTGGGGTACATGCCTGTTCGGGCGCATGCTCCTCTCAGTTAATGCATATGATGATGCCTCGGTAACTGAAAAGATTAATGATGATCTTTTGGTTTTATTTGCTGTTATCTCTTCACAGAACTCGAGGCGATGGCTGAGATCACTCGTCATCGGTTCACGCGTGCGACCAAGCCCTATAAATAGGTGAGTGATGGAGAGAGAGAGAGAGAGTTCTTCTTCTCTGTGCCTTTGCTTTCTTTAGAGTCCTTCTTCAAAACCCTAACTTTTCCTCTTTGAGAGAATGGCTCCCAAGACTCCTCGCAGCGGTGCTGGCAAGGGAAAGGAGCCGACGGATTTTGCCGACGAAGATGCTCCTATCACCATCGCGACTCCAGCCGACGTTCGTCCCGCGGTGACGGGTGGGTGTCGTCTCTTCCACCACTGCTGCCGACGCGTATGGACTTCTGTCCTGATGATACGTCGAGGTTTTATTCCGCCGACGTGCATAGGTTTAGGCCTTTATTATGCATCGAGGTTTAATTGCTGATGCGCATGGGTTTTATATCCTGATGATGCGCCGAAGCCTTCGCTGACGCGCATGGGCTTACGCCCTGATGATGCGTCGAAGCTCCAATGCTGACGCACATGGGCTTACACCCTGATGATGCACCGAAGCTCCAATGCTGACGTGCATGGGCTCACACCCCAATGATGTGCCAGTTTATTTGACACCTTTTATCTTTTTGCCTGACTTCTACTTTTGTTGTGTCAGTGTCGATGACGATCCCTTTGCTGAATGAGGTCCTCCTGGACGCTTCACTTTGTCAAAAGGGAGTTGATTTTGATGAGGCGGTGATCAACCCTGCGAAGGATGCTATCTTACAAAACCAACCTCGTAAGAGAATGCTGTAAATCCAGAACCAGTTGTCGATTTTCCTCAAGAGTATGATGGAGAGTGGTAAACTAAAATCTGCTGAATCTGAGGATGTGACTTTCTTAAAACCTGCCTTTCTGTTCGGCGACCGACTAATTTCTTCTGAAGCGAAGATACTGAAGATCAGAGAAGACTGGTTCTTTTCTGCAAAAGACATGGTTTTATACATGCGGCAAGTTGACCGCCAGTTGCCGCTGACGGCCTTTTATCGTTTGGCTTCGAAGAGAAGGATGCACTGGGAACTTACTCCTTCTCAAGGAGGGGCCCTGGGAGGTACCCTTTCGATTGATGCTACCTCGAACCAGAGAGATACCTTGGCCGCTTTACGAGCCGGTTCCTCATTTAGTTGCCGAACCTTGCGTCCCGGAAGCCTCTACAGTGAAGTCCCAAGCGACACGTTTCCCTTCAGTGCTCCGACTTTTGCAAATCGGATGCTGACATCGAAGGCCATGTATCCGAAAGGTGGCTTTAGAGTCGAAGGTTGGTGTCACTACATCCCGAGGTGGGACGAGTTGACCATTTGGGTGCTTTCAAAGTTTAAAGCTGAGTTTAAGGAGATTGGGCTGACGGCCGCCATTCGGGCCACGCAGGCCAGCGTGGATCTCAATAAGCCTATGTTCCTTGCACTCTTGGAATTATTCAATGCCCAGACTGGCAGCTTTTTCACTCCGGTGGGGGAGTTGGGGTTGGCTCTCCATGAGATGTACGAAGTGTCCAAGCTTCCTTGGGGCTCGGAACCGTACGCGGAATATTTCCTGTCAAATGAAGAGATCCAGGTTCTGGAAGATAAGGACCCGGAGATGATGGCTGTTTTCAAAGAGGTGACGAGCCATCATTATCTGATGCACCGGAGGGACAAGGGCAAGACCCAGCCTCATGTGACTGCTTGGAGGGATTATGTCTTCAAGCAGGATTTGGCGGATTCTTCGAGGATCCGGTTTACGACTCCGCAAGGACTGAAGCCCGCGGAAGTGACTTCTGAAATAAGCCGGCTGGACGAGAGGACCCCACATTCGAATGAGAGCGGCAAAGATACGTATAGCTGCTTCTGGCACTGTGCGCACCGGATGTCATCTAAGGCGGTGTTGACGGCCTACTTGATGATATGGCTCCGGAATTGTATGTTTGCAGGTGGATCCGGTGCCGTAGAGAGGGTACATCGGAACCTTATTTTGTCTGCCGTGAAGTTGGCCTTTGGACGACCTTTAGCTCTCCTCCTCGCGATGGTGTGTAACCTGTTGCGGGGTTTGAGGTCCTTTGATGACGATGTGATCCACGGGAAAGGTAACAACGACAACTTTCCCCGGGCCGAGCTGCCCTTCCATTATCTTATGGGATGGCTGATTTTGCATCATCCGAAATGTGATGAGTCCCGGTCCGGAGGAGGATCATGTTGAAGGAGATGCCTTCATCCGCCGCTTCTACAAGAGGAAGTGGTTATACACTGGCGTTCCCGTTTGCAGGAGGGTTTTGTCCTACCTTCAGGGGTGGGAGATTGTCAAGGTTGGCGCCATCTTCAAAGATTTCGAGGCCGATCAAGATTTAGTTGACTCTGGCGAAGATGTGATTACTTTGCCGAAATGGGGTTTTCGTTGGTTGCAAAGCATTCGGCCTTCTCACCTGGTCTACCGCAACCAAAATAGATGTTATCTGGAGCCATATCTGTCCAGCCGATTTGCTCGCCAGTTTGGCTATACCCAACTAATGTTGCGGAATCCCAGTAGCAGTCTGGGTATTATCGGGAGTTTGCTGGATGGAGCCCGGGACTGGCAATATTATAATGCTGGATGCACTAGCGTTAATTTTACTACGCCAGTTCGCAACCCTCGGCCACAGATCCTGTATTCGGCCGCCAAACTGTATTGCACTATGAATACTGCGTCTCCTGGTTATGACAGGGAGACTAGTTTCATCATTGGAACTCAGCTGGAGGCCACGGCGAATATGTTGATGGCAGCCCGATCATATTGTCCACCAGAATTGGCGGGATATCGGGCTGCTACTGCAGCACCAGTGAGAGATCCGTCTGTTGGAAAGAGGCGGGCCGACACAAAAGCTGGTTCTTCTGTACCAAAAAGGCCGAGAAAGACGTCGACTCCAAAGGCTACAGGAGTGCCACTTGAAATGCCAGCGGGATCAGTTCCTGCTGAGGTGAGGCGTCCTCCGTAATTCTGGTTCATCTTGTCATTTTGGTGACTTATACTTTTTTCTTATAGGGATCGTCGAAGAAGAAGACCCGTGTTTCAAAACTGGATGTCAGTAAACCAAAGGAAGTGGCAAGCTCGTCTGACGAGCGCATTCCTTCGATGTTAATGTCTCCAGTGGAGGAGAGTCCTGAAGATGTTCCTGCGGAGGTTGCAACAACTTTCGGTAAGGTACAATCTACCGTGGAGGCCTTGGACGTTGAGGGTCCTACGGACTCGAGGCATCCTGATGATGAAGTGGATTGGAGTTCGTCGCCTTCCGATGACGTCCCTCCGGCGTTGCAAGAGTCTGTTGCGGGGGCAACAGATATGGTTGGAGCAGAGGAGAGGGTTGATTTCCTTCCTTGTCATGATGAGGGGAGGTCGGCTGTATCATTGTCGAGTCCTACCCCAGCCTCACCCGTGGAAGTTGAGGTGGCTACCGATCAGGAGGTAGCGACAGATCCTGTCCCTGTAGAGGGACTTGAGAAGGATGAGACTCATCTGCCAGTCCTGTCTCCCGGGGTAGGCCAGAAGATGAGTGTTGATCTCCCCGTTCTGCCAGGGGAGGTACTGACCGCTGATAGGACGTTGGGGACAGAAGAGGTGGCCGTTGACGTCGGTGGTTCCTCCGAACTTGAGAAGGGTAAGGGTGTGGAACCCTCTGTTGCTCCTCCTACTTGGGGTACTATCTCGACGCCTGTGCCGGCTTCCTCTGTTCCTTCGGCTCCTCGGGCTAGCAGTCCGGCCCATGTTGATGAAGAGCCTATTGATACCGAGGTTCCAGTCTCGCAGGTTGAGGTTGGCGGATCTTCTTCCGGTCCGCTAACTACAGTAGCTCCTCCAACTCCTGCTATGATGCTGCAGGTGCTGGCGGACGCAGATGAATATGTGAAATTCATTGTCGAGGGGGTGTATAAAATGCTACAGAGGGGTATATCTGCGGTGATGGATGCCAACGGAAGCTTTGCGACGGCAAGAACTCTGACAATACCTTATATCTAGCTGATCCGTGTTCACCAAGGCCACGACCATATGGCCGAGATCCTGGCGGTTTCGATGATCGAGCTGGACCAGCGGCTCACAAAACTTTAGCGCATCCAGCGAAATGACCTTTCTGTCTTGATAGATGTGGAGAAGGGGAAGTTGATCGCCAAGATTGAGTCTTCCTACCAGGCCACTGTGAGCATCTGGAAGCGCGAGGTGGCTGAGACTGAGGCTGCGGTAGAGCAGTTGTCTCAGTCCATGAAGGAGACAATGGAAACGCGAGCTGCGTTGGACGCTAATATCGCGGAGATCAACGCCCAGATGCGTCGCCTTGAGGACCAACGGGCCCGACTCCAGTTAGATGCCGAACGTGTCCAGGCTGAACACGTAGCATTCAAGAAGGAAGAAGAAACTTTCACTCACCGGGCTCTTGCCCTGGCTCGGCAGCGACAACAGCTTGATGAAAAACATGAGAATGATACTTCCGCTGAGGCTGTTGAATTGATACGTCAAGAAGCTGAGCGTCGAGTCCTGGCGACTGTGGAGACTCATGCAGCCGACTTGAGACGTCGAGTTAGAGAGCTCTCAGCCAACCCTGGAGATGTTTAGGGACTGTAGCCTCTCATTTTTATGTTTTTGCAACTCTTGTTGGGGGATAGTGTAGTTCTGTACTCTCTCTCTTTTTTAGAAAATAAAGAAGTACGCAACTTTTTTGTGATGTGTTCATTTTTGTTATCATGAACTTGATGATTTGTGTGGACCTATTATCTTTTACGCACCTTGGCTTTTAGGTACAGATAATAAGTTTGAAGGAACCAACATGTTTGCTCAGAGGTAATGTGGATGTGGCAATCGTTGGGGTTCAAATGATAGAATCTTCCAACTCAGAGATATTATGGACGTGGTAGGAATGATCCTGGAGATACGCTGAACAACTCAGAGGTGATGTGGACGTGAAAGTTCTGCGATCAATGTACGACAACGCAGGGGTTGTTTGTACGAGATGTTTACTCAGAGGTAATGTGGACGTGGTAAACATGAAGGATAGCGTAGGCTTACGAAGTGTAAGATTCCGCTTTGTAGGATGTAGAGGGACAACTCAGAGGTGATGTGGACGTGGTTGTCTTTCTACTGGAGGGTGCTACGGAACAGTTGGGTTCCGGAAGGGTATGGTTTTGTTGGAAGGGAATTGTCTGTGAATCCTGATGACTGGGTCCATAGATCCCCTTGTGGAAGCACATATCTGAAAGATGTCAAGAGTAGTACTTCTTCAGGAACTTGCCGTTGATGGGCATCATGAACAAGTCCCTATTGGGTTTGGCGAGGCGGTAAGCACCGTTTGAGTATACCGTCTCAATGATGAAAGGTCCTTCCCACTTGGGCTCGAACTTTCCTGGTATCTTGTGAGTTAACACCATCGGCCTCCTGACTGCCAGAACCAGGTCGCCAACTTGAAAAGTTCTCTGTTTGACCTTCTTGTTGAAAGCCTGTGATATACGGGCTTGGTAGAGTTCGATACGTTGTTGAGCTAGGAGACGCTATTCGTCAAGTGCCTCCAGCTTTCGCAGACGACGATGTTGATTGGCCTCTTCTGTGAGTTTGTTTGTGATTGCTACACGGAGTGAGGGTATCTGGATCTCGAGAGGCAGTACCGCTTCACTCCCGTAGACCAGGGAGAATGGTGTGTTGCCTGTTGGGGTTCGTACCGTTATGCGGTAGGCCCAAAGACATTCGCCAAGCTTTTCATCCCAGTCGTGTTTGTTGGATGACACGACCTTTTTGAGCAGCCTAACGATAGTTTTATTGAACGCCTCGGCCAATCCGTTTGCTGCCGGATTGTAGGCGGTTGAGGCCACGTTCTGAATGCGACCCTTGTCACAGAATCTGCTGAAAATATGGCTGATGAACTGAGGACCATTATCATGGATGATCCGCCTGGGTACTCCGAAACGGTAAATGACATGGTGTTTGATAAAGCTGACCACCCTGGAGCTCTTTACTTCCGCCAATGGGACTGCTTCTGCCCACTTGGAGAAGTAATCGGTAATGGCCAGGATGAAGCGGTGCCCCCTTGATGAAGGAGGGATGATCGGTCCTACAATGTCCATGCCCCAGGCTTCGAAGGGCCAGGAGGCGACTGTAGGATGTAGTGGTTCTGACGGCGTATGAATGAAGTCTGCGTGAAGTTGGCACGCATGGCACTTCTTAGCATAGTCGACAGCATCAGCGGCCATGGTTGGCCAATAGTAGCCCATGCGTTGCAGTCGATCCTGCAACTTAGGACCAGGTTGATGAGCTCTGTAAGTTCCGTCATGAGCTTCTCGAAGAGCTTCGGTCGCCTCTTCGTTGGACAGGCATCGAAGGAGAAGCCCATCGTAGGAGCGTCGGTACAGCATTTTAGTGGCTGTATCATAATAGAATCGAAGAGAACGTCTCCTGACTGAGACGGCTTCCTTCGGGTCCTCTGGGAGAATTCCGTAGACGGCGAAGTCGATGAACGGGAACCTCCAGTCTCGGACATTAACACCAGTACTTGTCGGCATGGCGTGGGCTACTCGTAAGCATAGGTTATTTCTAGGACAAACCAAGTCTCGGCCAACTACCGTGACGTAGTGTTGAGTCCCAAGGGGTGCTGCTAATGAGGCTGCGAGGCCAGCCAGAGCATCAGCCTCTAGGTTTTGTAGACGAGGTACGTGTTCGATGAAGAACCCGGTGAAGGTTGAAATGATGTTCAATGCAACTTCGTGGTAAGGGATCAGATCTTCATGGTGAACCTCATATTGCCCTCGGATCTGGTTTACGACGAGTTTCGAGTCGCCGTAGGCTTTCAGATGATCCACCCCCAGCTGTTGTGCCAGCTGGAGTCCCATAATGAGCGCATTGTACTCGGCAACATTGTTGGAGCACGGCTTCGAAAGAGAGTAAGCACGCTGGATGACCAGCTGATCGGGGGAGACTAAGACTACCCCCACTCCTGCGACGATCTGGCCTTTGGGGCCTGTTCTTGAAGCGCCATCGAAAAACATCCGCCAAACGGAGCTTCCTTCGGTGACGTTTGATTCTTGAACCTCATCCGGGATGTCTTCATAGAGTCTTGAGGACTCCGGGATGGGGTATGCAACTAAAAAGTCGGCCAGGGCCTGACCCTTAACGACTTTTTATGGCACAAACACCATGTTGTATGGTGTTAGCAGGATCGCCCATGTAGCTAGCCGGGAGTTTAATGACCCTGGCATCGTCATGAGGACTCTGAGTGGATTGACTCGGGAGATGACATGAATTGTCTGGCCTGAGACATAATGGCGAGTCTTCTGGATGGCAAACACCAAGGCCAAGCACTCCCTTTCAACGGGGTTGTACCGACGTTCGGCCTCGATGAGCATTCGACTGAGGTAGTAGATCGCTTGCTCGTAGCCTGTATCGCTATTTTGAGCCAGCAGAGCGCCAAGAGAATGATCCATGGCACGGACGTAGAGGAGAAATGGTTTGCCGGCGACAGGTGCTACCAGGACTGACGGGCTTGTCAAGTAAGCCTTGATGTCGTCGAAAGCCTTTTGGCACTCCTCTGTCCAGACGTAAGAGACTCCCTTCTTCATGAGCTAAGTAAAGGGTTGACATTTACCGTAAAGGTTTGCTATGAACCTCCGGATGTATGCCAGACGTCCCTGTATACCCTGAAGTTCTCAAAGATTCTTTGGAGGGTCCATGTTGAGGATGGCTTTGGTCTTCTCGGGATCAACATGAATGCCTTTCGCCGTGATGACAAAGCCCAAGAATTTTCTGCTAGAAACCCCCAGGAAGGATTTAGCGGGGTTCATCTTGAGTTGATGTGCCCGCATGAGATCGAAGACTGTCTTCAGGTCCTGTAGGTGATATCCTTTGAGGCGGCTCTTGACTGCAATGTCGTCAACATAGCATTCGACTGTCTTGCAAAGATGTTGACGGAAGATGGTGCTCATAGCTCGTTGGTATGTCGCACCGGCGTTCTTCAAGCCGAAAGGCATCACTATGTAGCAGAAAATACCCTTTGGAGTCCTGAATGACATATGTTTTGCGTCATCGGGGAACATCTTGATTTGATTGTAGCCTGAATACCCGTCCATGAAAGACATGCGTTCGAAGCCACACGTGTTGTCGATCATCACGTCAGTGATTGGAAGCGGGAATTCGTCCTTCGTGCAAGCAGAGTTGAGATCCCTGAAGTCGATACAGACTCGTATCTTCCTATTCTTTTTGGTGACAGGTACGACGTTGGCTACCCAATCTGGGTGTTGTTCCTCACGGATGAAGCTGCTGGTCAAGAGCTTGTCCACCTCTTGATCGATGGCATTCATGATGTCCGGCCGGAAGCGTCGCTGTTGTTGTTTAATAGGTTTGGCATCGGGTAAGATGTTCAACCTATGCATTGTGATATGTGGATCGAGTCCCGGCATGTCTTCGTAGCTCCAGGCGAAGACGTCGATATACTCCTTAGCCAGTTGGATTAAAGACTCTCGGTCTTCTCCTTCTAGGCTTTTGCTGATGAAGATGGGTTTGGAAGAAGACCCGTCCCCAAGGTCGATCTGCTCGACTTCGTCTTCGGTGGGAGGTTCACGTAACTCGAAACGAGACTCCCATTGTTCTCCTAGGCGTTGAGCCCATGGTTCTTCTTCGAACGGTTCCGGCGCTTGGTTTTCGCCTTCATCTTTTTGAGGTTGTGCTGATGTCATGTTAGCTGACAGCACTTTCCTGAAGACTGATCCGATACTGGTATCGGAATCCCAAGTCGATGCTTCGGACGGGTGGGAATGTTCTACGTCTTCTGCGTCTGAACTCTCTGGAGTTGATGGCGGCGTGACGTAGCCTACCCCCCATCGAGTCCGATTGTAATAGTCCTGCGGCTTTCCTTTAGGTGTTGGAAGCCGGAGAGGGAGACGTCGACCCTTGCCGTAGTTTAGGCCTTTGTTGCTTTTCAGGTCGTAGCCCATCTTTTGTATGATGTGCTTTGCCGTATCCGTGTACCGATAGACTTGTATTCTGCCGGTATCAGGTTCTGGCTCGAGTGGCGGAAGGTCTTGATGACGCTCGACTTTGCCAAAGATGATGGATCCTTCGTCTCGACTTCGTAGAGGGACTATATAACAGACTCCTTGAGACGGGACTACTCGATTTACATGATGGACGGTCGTTATTTGTGTTTGCAACGACCGTAGAGTGTTATCTAATGTATACATGGCATTCCAATGTGAAAGACAAGAATAATTAAAAGACACTCTATTATTGATGAAATACGAGATTTTATCCCGCGGGATTACATTGTCTAAGGAGGGTGCATCTACATCAGCAGAGATATATTCGCCAAGCTCCTCATCTGTAAGCACTGGGGTTAGATCAGGAGAGTCCACCACAGCTTTGATTTTGGGGTCCGAGAGGGTTATGTGAGCCCTCCCTGGCATCTTGGATGACTGCGGCGGCTTTCCCTTAAGACGCACCTTCAGAGGTGCCTCAACTGCGCCTCCAGTGATTGGTGCCTTCCCCTGTAATTTTGCCACCAGGGGAGCCGATGTTTGAGGCGGCTTTCCCTTGAGGCGTATCTTCAGGGGAGCTTCAGGAGTTGGTGCTTTTCCTGGTAGCTTGATGCTCATTGGAGGCACCTTCTGGGGCGGTTTGTCCTTGAGTCGAATCTTCAAAGGGGCATCGGGAGTCATCTCAGGCTCCATGTCCGGCTCAGCTGCCGTCTCTGCCTCGTCATCAGCATCATTGGCTTCCTCCTCGTCAAGTGACTTGTATAAGTCAAAATTGGTGAAGTAGGCTTCAATTCCTTTGAAAGGATCGATGTCTGCGAACTCCGTCTGGATGACACCGTTGGTGGATACATATTTCATGCATTGTGGAGCGTGGATGGCACCACCATGTACTCATATAGCCATGGTAGACCGAGCAGGATGTTGTAGTTGACCTCGGCATCCATAACATAGCAGGTCACCTCAGTTCTGAGGTTACCGATGTGACACTTCAATCGAATTTTGCCCAGTGGCTTGCTTTTGCTAGCGTTGAAGCCACTGATGGTTGTGTTGGAGGGCGCCAGCCGGTACATTGGGATCCCCAGTGTTGATAACAGCGCCTTCGGAATGATGCTAAGAGAAGACCCCGGATCGATCTAAATCCGGTTCACCTTGACTGAACCGATATACCCTGTATAATACAGCGACCGGTTATGTCGGTGGTGCTTGAGCAGCATGTCTTGTTGGGTGAAAGTTATGTTTGGGATAACTTCATCCGCACAATAACAGTGCACATAAGTAGTTGGGGGGTCTTCAGGCTGCTTGACCTGACTGAGAAAGGATTCAGCATCCTTCAGAGCTTCACAGAGAGCTTCTCGAGAGTCTTTGGAAAGACGCAGAAGCTCGAACAAAGATAGGCGGACAGGAGTACTGGCCAGTTGTACCAGTATGTCGAAGTTGTGGGGCTTGGCTAGCCCCGAAGCATTCTCCTTTCGTAGAGGTCTGTCGAAACGAGCCTCCACCTGCTTCTGCTTATTGGTTGCTGAGGGCTTAGACGGGCCCTCTTCCTGGACAGCAGGGACGGTGCAAGGAGGCACCACCTCGGCGGCAGCTTCGCCGGGTTGGGCGTTCTGTTGTGCACGCATCTGCACAGGGAGTGCCTCTTCCGTTGAAGAAGAGACCATGCGGCAAGACTTGATCTTTCTGCCTTTGGATTTGGAGGTAAGACGTACCTCCGGTTGAGTCACCTCGGAGACGAGGTCGGGGTGGACCCATAGGACCTCTCCTCGAGATGTGGTGAGTGGGATGCGTCCACTCACATTGTCACGGGTAGGTGGTAAGTTAACCACCTCCATTGTCGCCTTAGGGATGGGGACGATGCCATCTTGTGTGGTAGTTGGCGGCAAGGTGCCGAACTGGAGTGACACCACATTGGCTGACACCGTCTTCTTCTCGTAGTCGACGGAGATTACATCCGCATTGATCATGCGTTGGATGTAATTTTTGAGGACATAACAGTCCTTGGTCGGGTGTCCGACAAATCGATGGTAGTAACAGTACATCGGGTTGTCCACTTTCCCAACTTCATCGTGCCGCTTTGGGTCCGGTAGCTTGATCTTGTCACCCTGCTTCAGTATTTCAAAAAGTTGCAGGGTGTCTTCGTCGTTGAACGAATAAACCTCCTTGGGCCTTGGTGCAAGTGGAGGCTTCTGAGTAGGCGCAGATGCGCCTTTTGAGGCATTAACAGTCAATGCCTGCTTCCCCTTTGTCTCTCGTCCGGGGTTGTTGGCTATAGACCTTTTTCTCTTATCATCAAAGGCAGGGAAGCTGACCCCCAGAAGACGTGCATTGGCTTCCTTCTTTTCTGCGACTTCTGCTTCGATGATCAGGGAGCTCCAGTCGGGAGGAGGAGTAGAGTTGAGCCAGAGCTTGACTGCAGGCAGCATTTTCAGGCTGCAAGAGGAGAGGAGCGCATGTTCCGGCATGCCTGGAGGTAGTCTAAAGCAGGCCTGTCGGAAGCGTTCGATGAACACCCGAACCGTTTTCTTCTCCTTCTGGCGTATCTCTATGAGGGGCGCCATCGTCATGTCCTTCCCGCCGTCGTAGAAGCGGTCGAGGAAGAGGCACGTCAAGTCGTCGAAGGATGATATGGAATTGTCGGGAAGGCTGCAGTACCAGTCATACGCCACTCCCTTCAATGCTCCGACAAATATGCTAGTGAGGAGCACGTCCTCCTTCGGGAGATGTCCCGTTTGGGACTGGAAGTACGTCAAGTAGCGGCGCGGAGAGTCCTTCCCGTCGTATGGCGTCAGTGTTTGTGGTTTATACTTTGGAGGATAAACCACCTTGTTCTACTCGAGGGGATAGGGTTGGGGGATGTCCATCTTCTGGCGCTCCTCTTGCCTATTCTTGGACTCAAAGCGCTCCCGCAAGTCCTTGATCATTTCGACCACATCCTCCGTGGAGCTGGGAGTCGGGGAAGGTGGTACCACCTGGAGTTGAGCGTTTGAGGGCTCAGACGTCCGGGGTACTTCTCGGCGATCTGTGTCTGAGGATACCCGTTGAAGGGGTACACTCGACTCCCCATTGGCCCCTGGGTCGGGACCGGTCGAAGGTGTTCGGGTCAAGGCCGACCGTATTTCAAATACCGCCTGAGTCAGTGTTTGCATAGAAGCAGAGAGGGTTTTGAGTCCTCCCTCTAATGTGTCTATGCGCTGGACGATGTCCTGCGGTGGCGCATCAGACTCGGAATCACCCCCAGCCATGTATACTGTCATGACACGGCCGGGAGTGGATGGATTGGTTGAGGCTTCGCTCTCGGCCTCACTCTCATGTAGGGGAGTCGCCTCTCCTGGAGTTTCATCTTGGCCACCCCCAGCCACGTTCTGGAGGTCATTTTCGACGGGCGCATCTACAAGGGTCTGATTACCCTCAGCTCCGTCTTGAAGGGCCTCTTCGTCTCCGGAACTACCCCCAGCTGTGTTCTGGGGGACATCCTCACTTTGAGGGGCTTCTGGGAGGCTGACTTCGCCTCGAGGATGAAGATCCACCGCAGCTGTGCTTTGGACATCTTCGTCTTCGGAAGGAGGCTCAACAAGGGTCTGACTACCCCCAGTTTCCTCCAAGAACTTCTTTCTCGACCGAGTGCCTTCAAACACTCCGGAGGACAAGACAGCTGCCTTGGTTTTCCTCGGCTGGCTTTTGGATGAGGGCGAGGAATTGCCAGTCGTCTTTCGGACTGACAAGGAGTTAGAGATCACGTTGCATGAAGCAACCGCTGGCTCCTCTTCTGTCGACACCTTCATCCCAAGGCGATGTCGGAGGGGTGTCGATGATTGCAGCTGCTGGAAGACTGACTGCCTTGGTGGTACTGCCGTCTTACAACAGCAGTTGATGGTGACCACCGCACAAGTATGCCTCGTGAGAGACGCATCGTGCTTGTTGGTCGACTCTCCTGACCGGCGCTTGTGAGTGATCACGTTACGCAGGTCGTTGGAGGAGAGTTCTACCTTCACACCCCCTTCAGGCGCATGGCAAGGCCAAACGCCGGGGTGGTCAGGTGAGTGCTGCGCCCCCTGATCTAATACCAAACAGGCATCCCGATCAGTAGTGGGGGAACCACAACATTTAAGTGACTTAAACGGACCTTAGACGCACAACCAGACGAGGCGCGGGAGTTCAAGACCACTGAATTTGCCTCACTCGACTTGGTTGTGCACGCAGTAGATGCGCCCAAGTGAGATGAGGGCTTTGAAGGTCGGCTCGTTTTTGGTGCAGAAGCACCTGAGTCAACCTTGTACAGCTTGCCATCAGCAGCGCACATGATTGTGAGCACATACTTTTGGCTTGCTGCTGGCATAGCACGTTTGTGGCGCATGGCCCGTGCCGCCTTGGATTTCTTCGTACTAGCCCGCTGGGGGGCATAGTACTCAGCATCCAAATTCTCCTCGCCATTGCAGCGAGTGAGTCTGTCAAAGACAGAGACTTTTTATGGCGCATCAGAGGTGATGCGCGGGGCATTGGCTGCGCCCCTGCTCCGTCGACGCATCTTTCTCGCCTGAGAGGGAGATGGCTAGGGAATGTGGTCAGCCGCATGCTTCCCCGAGAGATGCGCTACATCAGCGGGCGCACCTTGGTTGCTGAGGATGTCAGCAGGAAGGGAAGGCTGGATTAGCGCATCCCCTTCAGTGGTGGTGCCCGAGGCGTCGACCTTGCGCACCCAGACTTGGCGGGTCTTCTTCGGCTTCGGCAGCCGCTTCGAAGGACTCGCACTTCCTTCAGAAATGAACTCCTCGTACGCCTGTTGATTGAGGCGCACGACCAGCGTCTTGTGGTAGGAGCCCACCTTCACGTCGTCGGCTTGTGACACGACTTTTTCGGTGGAGGAGAAAGAGGTCCCTAGCAGAGTCGCCAGCTTGTTTGCCATTAAAATTGTTTGATTACAAATTTCAGTACAAACAGAACAGTATTACAATATAGGACTTAGATGTAGTCCTAGGAGTACACTTTTGTTTATCTGGGTCCCTTGTGCCGATGGAGCGAGTAGTAATGCGTTGACTCCATTGACGAGCTGACGACGATTATCGGTTCTCTGAAGGTTTGGATTGCTCTGGGTGCTGGAGCTTGCTGAGAGGAGGAAGACGTTAAGTGTCCGTATCTGCCTCTCTGGTGATATGTTTCTTCATTGGGTGTTCTCTGTATTGTCCGTGGGTGAGAAAGAAATGATCCCTCTATTTATAGATGGGCAGGTTGGCTGCTCATACGCGCATATATAGGATACGCCGGTGCGTGGGGACGCCACGTGGAGATTGCTGATGGAGGCGCATGGATGATGCGTCCTGATCGAGGGGTTGAATTCTTCATACTGCTGTTGTGAGCCGGCACGTAGCAGAGAAGAGGATCTTTCTGTTACTGAGATCTTGGATGAGTTGAGTCAAAGGACACGTGTCATCGACTCAAAGCTCGGAGATCTCAGGATTTGATGGGGAATGATCTGGTGGGATGCGCCTAGGACTGGGCGCATGAGGAGACTTTGGCTTGTAACCTTTATGAGTCACGAACCATTCTGGGCGCATGGCTTTTGAGGCGCATGCAGGCGACTTTCCTTCTGTCTTTTGGGATCAGAGAGAAGTCTGGGGTGTATGGCTTTTGAGCACATACAGAGCTTCAAATGGAGACTTTTCTTCTGTCTTTAGGGTTTACTGAAGAGTCTGAGGTACATGGCTTTTGAGGCGCATACAGATTTGGACGCATGGCTGCAGAGGCGCATGCGGGTGGTTGAGTGGCCACGTGGCAGTAGCCGTCGGAGTAAAGTCATGATGATGCTGACGTTGCCGACGCTTCATTTTCTAAAAAGCTGTCAACTGTTCAGACTTTGGGAGGTGTGCTGCCAACTCTGTCAGTTCAGCATTTAATGTTTTTGACATTCGATGGACAGCTGAGGGGGCGCGTCGATTGGCGTTCCACTGGGTATAGGGACGCATGGGGGCGCATCCTCTGTGATGTGCTTGGTACTGAAGGGTGCGTCTGTGTGATGCACCTGAAGTCGAAGGGCGCGTGCGGCTGTTTCGTTCCTCGAGTGCTTTAAATAGCCGTTTGGCTGAATTCGAGGCGTCCGGTTCATCCATTTAATGCAAGTTCATTGCACGGAATTCGGAGAGCCATCTACCTGGTGCGTGGGTTTGATCTGCCCGGCCTATAAATAGTGGCATGGAGAGAAGGTTTGCTTCTCGTTCTCTCACGTACTTCCAACATGAACTTGGGTACTCGAGTGCATTCTGTTGACGAAGTGCTCCCGAGGGTGAAGATGAGACGCCATGTCGTCATTGATGCACTTGAAGGTGACTGTTACATCCAAAAGACGGAGTCGAGAGCTTCCGAGGCAGGCGGAAGGTGCCTGTTGCATCCAAAGATAGGGATGCTCGGGCCTCGTCTTCGTTGTGCAGGAAGAGCCGTAGATCGAAATTGCGGGGCTAGGCTCTTTCTTCCTTCAAAGTGGGTGTTGCCCACTCTGGTTGTGTTGAAAGCTGCTCCTTTAGCCGTATTTCGATTACGGTCTTCCTTGGTCTTTGGAGGCTCTTTCGAAGCGTCCCCTGGCCACAGACTTGCGGTGCTCTTCTCTTCCTTGGTTTGAGGAGACCTGCCTCCAGCCAGAGGGTTAAATGCTTCATTAGTCATAGCATTTATCAGGTGAGCCTGGTTGGAAGAGCGGCACATAACTGGGCTGCTGAAGGGATGCAAATAACTGGGGATGCAAATAACTGGGGATGCATATAACTGAGCTGCTGAAGGGATGCGCCCTGCTGAGTACGCATGGCGAGATGCGCCCGATTGAAGGCGCATGGTGACTGCTGCGCCTGTCTGGAGGCGTATGGTGACTGCTGCGCCTGTCTTGAGGCGCATGGTGGCTGCTGGCCGTAGACTTAGGATCTTTCCTTTGTAGAAATTCTCCTTTGTACAACCTTCTCTAGACATGTAATAGACTTTTATGTATAAATAAAAAATCCTCTTTCAAATATCTATATTTGTTGATTTTGCTGTGAAGTATTTTGTCCGAGCTCTGGCGTATGTAGTGTCTGGCGCATGGGCTTTCTGGTTGTGAAATTCCATGCTTCTACAACTATGATTATGTAAATATTTGCATACGAAGTACACGAAATATAATTCATGTGTATATATATATATTTTAATTTTCAAAATTAATTATTATCATTATTTTATTATTTTGAAAAAGATATTTTAAATTTTTGTTTGATTTAATATCTAATTAATTATGGCGATTAAATTGGAAATTGATTTCGTGGATTTAGATATCTAGTTTTATTGGAGTAGATTTGATTAAATTAGTTTAAAGCTATTTAAATTAAATGGTGATTTATCTTATGGGAGTTTAAACAATCATAATTCTTATTCGACTAGGGGTCTTCACCTCCTATATAAGGAGTGCCCCCGTTGATCTTTTTCATAGAATGTCACAACGCAAGTTTCTCTACCACCACAAAAGTGTCGTGCACCGTGTCGGTGTCCAAACTCCATCGTGTTAGCCGTGAAGGCCTCGGGTCCGACCCCGAGTGTCTTTCCAATATGTCAAAATTTTCATACAAATACAATAGTTTTCCACCTGACTCCTACGCCACCCTTGCCAACCCAACTCCGTCTACCCAGCCTCGGCTGAACCCAATCTCCGCCACCACCAGAATCGCTCTCATCTCCGTCACCATCACCTTCACCACAGGCCACACTCCACCGGCCACTTCCCCTAACCCCTCCTCTGCCGTGCCGGACATCACTTGACACGGCAATACGAAAACCCTACTCCGTCTCCCGTCCACAAACCGCCCACCACCTGCGCCCTCATGGCCAACGTGTCACACTCACTTTTTCTAATTATAGGTATTTTAGTCATTGTGCATTATTTTGAATTTATTTAAATTATTAATTAAATTGATTGTTGTGTAGTTTGGATTGGTGTTTTGGTAGGAGAAGATGGTATAACCTTAGTCAACCTTGATTAGAAGCCTAATAATGTAATTAGATTTATTATTAGCTTTTTAGATTTAATTTAGAATTATTGTCTATTTTTTTAAGAATCATTTAATTCATTTTTAGCTATTTTTTTATTAAGCCTTTAAGCCTTTTTGTCAATGGGCCTTTTTTAGCAACTTGAGGAGTGCTGGCCCATGATCAAACCCTAAATCTAACCCTAATACCCCCTTGGCCGGCCACAACAACAGCCCCCCCTCTCATTGTGTAGAAACCTAATTGCCTTAACAAATTCAAAACCCTAGTTTTTTTCCTTCTCTTCCAAAGGCCCCATTCTCTCGTTTCTCACCCAAATGCTTCCAAACGAAGTGAGTTGCAACCGTTAGGATGAGAGGAACCTGCTGGAGACTTTCTAGCAAGGGATCGGAGGTGTTTGACTGGAGGGAATCGACAATCGACGTGTTTGGGAGGCTTGTTTCATTGAGTTTTGACACTCAATAGGTAATCTCTCTAAACACTTGTTAATTCTATTTTTCCTTTGTAGATGCATCCATATAGGTACCCCAGACCTGTACATGAAGTTTGGTACCGTATTGGACACGTGTCAGTCCTATGGAACACGTGTTCGACGAAATGCCACTTAGAACTGAAAATTGTTATTTTTTGATTCCATTTTCATGAATTCCTTGCTAATATTATTTGTAATAACTTTTGTGAAGACGGATCTTGATTCGACTTGATTTCAGTGTCCGAATCGGACACGGACACGCGTACACGAGGCCCGTGCACGGCCCCATGCATGCCCTGTTGTCTGTGGGTCATAACTCGACGCACAGGACTCCGTTTTGCATAAATTTTATGGGCACGCGGGGACAACCTCGGCCCACATGCTCCTAAAATTTATGATGTTTCGTGGAGCATGTGCGAAGAAATCCGACGCGCACGGTTCAGCCCGTACTGTGCACGCATCTGAAAAGTGCCGCTGACACGACCTTCGTACGCGAACACGATGCGACGAGGACCCGTTCCAGGAGCACGAGCATGTAGCACTATACCTGGGCTACCTAGGGACTCAATTTCGAGACACAGCGTGGCTCGAATCGCGAGCCACGTGGCTCGACACGCGCCCACGGGCACGCACGCACGCGTGCGGGATCTGCGTGTCCTGTGTCGTGTAGACACGACATGGTGTCGTGTCAGTGTATCCTAGACCTAGCTCGGGACCGTACCTAGATATGTGCATGAGCACGAGGCTTCTCGCGTTGTGTGCAACGTCCAATCGGGCGAAACGCACGTGCACGTACACGTTCCAACATGCATATCCGATTTTCCGATACGCACTTCGTGGACACGATACGGACACGAGTTCGACCCCGTGAGTACCCGAGCACGTCACACTCATAGGCACCTTCGTATTTGCCAAGTTTCGCGGGTTCTAGTTGTATATTTTTCATTTTGGGTCGTTATGTGAATTTTTGGTTTTTTGACAATTTTAGATTTGAATTGAATAGGTAAATATTTGATTTCTCGATTTTTAACCAATGATTTCTGAGTTTATAACTCGTATACGATATTCTGGGCTTGCGGGGAGTGGTCGTTGGGTTTATACCCTAATTATCTACTATTTATGTATATATATGGGTTTCCTCTTTATGTATGTATATATATATATATATATATATATATATATATATATATATATATATATATTTTTGATATATTTATACACAGTATATATATATTAATATATATATATATATATAATATAATATATATATCTGTGTGTGTGTGTGTGTGTGTGTGTGTGTGTGTGTGGTGTGTGTGTGTGTTGGTGTGTGTGTATTTCATATATATGGCTATATGTGTATAAATATAACATTGAGAGTGGTCGAGATACGTAATCTCAG